>RPOG01002245.1:0-101598 GCA_008086565.1 Thalassoma bifasciatum | reverse complement strand
ATTCTCTTCACTTTAAAATAAAAGTCTAATGTTACGGTTGCACCACCCTGACATTTGACAAGGTGAAAATTACGGGACAAAAGTTTTTTCAATTTCTCAACAGCTTTAAAATTATTTTTATTTGCAAAGAATGTTTTATTTAAAAAGGTTCAAGCATAAAATAATGCCACTGTATTTTTAATTTCCATTTACAATAACTAACATTCAATTTTTAGAGTTTAATTACTGTGGATACTTGTCAGGACGCAACGTGGTGGACTGTAAAACCCCCAAACTCCTTGGTTTTGTGTTTTTTTGTACAATATAAAATTATGTTTAAAGATGTGTTCAAATAACACAGGTTTCATAGAATAAAGAAATACATGTGATGAAATACTCAATTCATGATGGAAGGAAATATTGCTCTCGGACACAAAAAAGGGACGTCACGTCATTGACCCATATACACATAAAAATTGCTAAGTATATCTCTTGGACTTAAAATGAACTCCCTGTACTGTGCAGCCAAACGGGTCAACTCCCAAATCCAAGTGCATGCACCCTGTTTGCCAAACACACACCATATACTGCACCCCAAACCACTGAGCCCATACTGGAGCAGCCCGACACCCCCATCAGTGGAGACTATTCTTAGCTGTAAAAGTACCTGCTGCCTCTGCTGCTCCTGGAGTCCTGACATCAGGCTGCTCTCTGTGGTATTCAACCCTGGTTCACTCTGCCTCCTTTTAGCTGCACACGTTACTGTGTGTGTGTGTGTGTGTGTGTGTGTGTGTGTGTGTGTGTGTGTGTGTGTGAAGGGTCCAGGTAACATGTTAGGAGGCATGACAAAGAAGTTACATGACTCATCATTCTTATTTTGATGACTAAATGCTCCTTCTCCACCCACAGGTGCCCCAGTGCTCCCCATCATGCCCTCTGTACGGCCTCACAGCTTCTTGTGCCTATCAGAACCGTGGTTGGGTTCCTGCCCTGCCTCCTAACATCGACCACCTCTTCCTGGAGGTGAACAACATCTCTGAGATCAACAGCACCGCACTCAGAGCCTACGACCAGCTGCAGAATTTAGACCTGGGATGGCAGAAGGTGCAGCTCACCATCAGAAACAACGCTTTCCTCAGGCAGAGACGTCTGACCAGGCTGGTCCTGGGAGGAAACCGCAACCTCAAGATCGAGCCCAGAGCATTCGCAGGACTTTATAAGTTAGAAGACCTGTTTCTGGACCACTGTGATCTGTCGGACTCCATCCTCTCTGGGAGCTTTCTGCAGCCTCTCCTGTCCTTACGAAGTCTGAATCTCTATGGAAACAAAATAAAGAATCTGCAGCCTGCAGTCTTCTTTTCAAGACTCACAAAGTTCACAGAGCTCAACCTCAAACTGAACCAGATTGAAGGATTATGTGAAGGTGACCTGGCTGCCTTCAGTGGGAAACACTTCAGTATCCTGAACCTGGACTCGAATCACTTAAACCGAAGGCATGGAGAAGGTTCAGACAGGGGAGACTGTGGGAACCCTTTCAGAGACATAACCTTTCAAACACTTGATTTATCAACAAACGGGTTTAACCTGAACACATCGAGGCATTTTTTCAAAACAATAAATGGGACTCAAATTTCACATCTCATATTCTCTGGAATTATAGGTAAAGGATTTTTAAGTGAGATATTCCCTGACCCAGATAAGGACACCTTTGAAGGCCTTGCCCACAGTGGAATTTACACTTTCAACCTCACGAAAAACCAGATATTTTCTTTACACAGGGCTGTTTTCAGTCCCTTAAAAAACGCCGTCATTATCGATGTTTCACAAAACAAAGTCAATAAGATCGTGAAGGACGCCTTTGAGGGTCTTGAAGGACACTTACTAATGCTGAACCTCTCATTCAACCTGTTAGGAGAGCTCTACTCTCACACCTTCATGAACCTGAGCTCCCTCAGGGTGCTGGATCTGTCTCATAACCACATAGGTGCACTGGGACACGGAGTGTTCAGCGGTCTTCCTTATCTGCGAGCGTTATACCTGACAGGGAACTCGCTGAAGGACCTGGGTTTTCCTGCACAGTTACCAAACTTGGAGTGGCTCCTTCTGAGCGACAACAAGTTGAAGTCGATTGATGGGATGATGGATTTGGGCCTGAGCAGCACACATGTGGACATAACAGACAACAGATTAACAAACCTGGAGGATGTTTACATTGTTTTAGCAAATTTCTATCGCCTCAAGAATTTCTTCTTTGGTGGAAACTTCATCAAGTGGTGCACGTTGAATTCTGTCATTACAGTGCCTGATAATCATGTGGCGGTGCTGGATCTCCATGACAGTTCCCTGCAGGTGGTTTGGGCTCAGGGGAAGTGTCTGGACCTCTTTGATCCTCTGAAGAATCTGCTTGGTCTAAATTTAAGCTACAACTCACTCGCCAGTCTCCCTCATGGCATTTTCAGAGGTCTGTCCTCGCTGGTGGAAATGGATCTGTCATATAACGCCCTGACCTACCTCCAGCCAGGAGTCCTTCCAGTCAGCCTGAAGACCCTCTACCTCACAAACAACTTCCTGGCCTCCCCTGACGCTGCAGTTTTCCGATCCCTCAGTCTCCTCCGCCTGACAGGAAACCGCTTTCACTGCGACTGTAATTTAGAGAACTTCCTGATTTGGCTTAATGTGACGAACGTAACCCTCCTGAGTCCCGTTCATGAACTCACGTGTGAGTTTCCAGCTGCCCTCCGTGACCTCCCTCTGCTGACTTATTCCATGAACATGGAAACGTGTGAGGAGGATGATGAAAACAGATACCAAGACTTAAAGTTTGCCCTCTTCATCCTCTCTGCCCTCCTCTCCATCACAGTCACGCTCAGCGGGTTGGTGTACGCCCGCCTCAGAGGGGTCTTATTCATCACCTATAAGAGGATGGTTGGTCTGGTTCTTCAGGGGGCAGACCCTGTTCCCCCTGCTGATGAGGTGAAGTACGACGCCTTCCTCTGCTTCACTGATGGTGACTACGGCTGGGTGGAGTCTGCTCTGCTGAAGAGGCTGGACGACCAGTTCTCTGAGGAAAACATCCTCCGCTGTTGTTTCGAGGCCAGAGACTTCCTGCCAGGGGAGGATCATCTGTCCAACATCAGAGACGCCATCTGGGGGAGCAGGAAAACAGTTTGCATCGTCTCCAGAAAGTTTCTTCAAGGTAGACTCTTTCTGAATCTCTGATAATATCCACACACACACACACACACACACACACACTCACACACAAAAACAGAAAGGACTGACCGTTCTGTGGCCTCTCTGTAGATGGCTGGTGCTTGGAGGCGTTCTCTCTGGCTCACACTCGGATGCTGGAGGAGCTGACAAACATCCTGGTCATGTTGGTGGTGGGAAAGGTGTGTACACAGAGGTACATCAGGTTATGGTTATGTGTTCCATCTGCGTGTGTGTGCATTCCTCAGTTTCCCCTCATTGTCCAAAGACGTGTCTGCAAGGTAATCATTGGTGAATCTGTACAGTGACAATGGGCTGTGGGTTCCCCTTCAGTCCAATACACTTCTGCACAAAATCTTAAGAGCGAGGGAAAAATGAGAGAGCAATTTATTGCAAACAAAAATTAAAGGTAAACAGTCTGTCCATCAGCTGATCAAAAGTTCAAGAGCACAGCTCATAAAACCTTAGAGGCCCCTAAAATAGAAATCAAAGTTTGAAAAAAGGACTTAGTGATGAGGAGCTCCACTGTTCTTGTTGATCATTTAAAAAAGCAGTTCCTTGATGTTTGATGTGAGTGTTTCCAGGAGGTTAGTGTGAGGGTTGCTCCAAGTGGTGAAGATGCTTCATGTTTGACATCCACTGTCTGGAACTGACACCTATTTTTGTAAACTTCCCTCTTCATCCATCCCATAATGTTCTCACTGTGATTTAGATCAGGGGAACACGCAGGATGATCCAATGAGGATAATGATAATGATGACGATGATGATTCCTCTGGAAGAAGAAGAAGAAGCAATCCTTTGTCATTGTGAACTACAGCGTTGTCCTGTAGACAAACCCAGTCATTATTACACAGAGCAGGGCCCTCAGTCATGAAGGACGCCCCCTGCTACATCTCCATATAACCAGCTGCTGTTTGACGTCCCTGTACAACCGTCAGCTCCATTGTTCCATTGTTCAGAAAAAGCAGATCATGATCAACTTCAGTAACAAACTTCATTTGGGTCCAGGATTGTTCTCTGTCTTGACAAACAGCCAACCAGATCCTCAGGTGAAATTTTTTCGGGTCTACCACTTGACTTTTTTCTTCCATAACCCTCAGGATATTCTCCTAAATTCTAAATGTCTGTCTTACTGCCTCCAACCTCAGCAGTGATGGTGTTGTGTTGTCAGAGGTTTTGTTTCTGCAGCTCAACAATCTGACCACGTTCAAAGAGAGAAAGATTTTGATCATTTACCATCAGGAGGTCATGACAGTGAGAATACCTGACAGAAAATCACCTTCAAGCCACATTTTTGTGCAGATTTGGTCTTTTAAAGGCTGTGCTCTTAAACTTTTGATCTGCTCATACTCAACCTGAATATAATCCACCTATGGGAAATGTGAATTCTTGTCATTTTTCCTGTGTTAAGATTTTCTTAAGAGTTTAGGGGACAGGAGAAAGTGTAACTAGCAGCTATCAAGTCAGTTTTAATCAGCGCAGTAAGAAGATGGAGAGCAACCTGACAATTTTATCCCAGCATTCTGTGAGTCCTGATGTAACATGAACATTTTTTCTTGTTAAATGCTCCATTTTGCCCTGTTTATAGAGGACAATGTACCATGCAGTAACCCCTTTCCAACAGTAGATGTCAGCCTTTGTTTACATTTACAAAGCCTTCTCATTACTTTACAGAAAGCAGCAAACTGCTGCCATCTAACAATACTTGTTATTGATCTCCTCTCCTGATTCAGGTGACACCCTACCATCTGATGAAGTTCAGCCCCATCAGAGCTTTCGTCCAGAAAGGAGGATACTTAACCTGGCCAGAGGTGGGAGTCCTAGACCCCACCAAAATACTTGCTGAACAGTGTGTTTATGACCTTTTCTCTCTCCACTTCTTCGGACGTCTCGGTGGTCTCGGACTGGTGGTCGGACTGGTGGTCGGACTACTGGTCGGTCTGCTGGTCGGACTGGTGGTCGGACTGGACCAGCCTGACGACCAGCCTGACCACCAGCCTGACCACCAGCCCGACGACCAGCCTGACGACCAGCCTGACCACCAGCCTGACCACCAGCCTGACCACCAGCCTGACCACCAGCCCGACGACCAGCCCGACGACCAGCCTGACGACCAGCCCGACGACCAGCCCGACGACCAGCCTGACGACNCCATGCAGTAACCCCTTTCCAACAGTAGATGTCAGCCTTTGTTTACATTTACAAAGCCTTCTCATTACTTTACAGAAAGCAGCAAACTGCTGCCATCTAACAATACTTGTTATTGATCTCCTCTCCTGATTCAGGTGACACCCTACCATCTGATGAAGTTCAGCCCCATCAGAGCTTTCGTCCAGAAAGGAGGATACTTAACCTGGCCAGAGGACCCTCAGGATCTGGGGTGGTTTTATGAACGACTTGTCACACAAATACTGGAAAAGAGAGAGGTGAAGAAGCCTGCAGAGCCACCAGAGCCTGACCACCAGCCTGACCACCAGCCTGATGACCAGCCAGACGACCAGCCTGACCACCAGCCTGACCACCAGCCTGACCACCAGCCCGACGACCAGCCCGATGACCAGCCTGACGACCAGCCCGACGACCAGCCTGACGACCAGCCTGACGACCAGCCTGACGACCAGCCTGATGACCAGCCTGACGGCCAGCCTGACGACCAGGGTATGCTTGAGGATGGGATCCAGCTGCAGGAACTTAAATTGTGTGCTGAATAAAACCTGTTCTACCAAAGAGATGTGACTAAAAGTGACTTTAGCTCCATGAATGCTGTCACCATACTTTGTTATTATGGGTTAAAGTGCAGGTGACAGTCTCTAACTCTCCTGCATGCAGCTCTGTCAGGTGAGAGTGTCTCTGAGGTCAGCCAGCTCCCCTCATGTGAGCCGTGTCAGAAACAGGAAGCTGCTGAGCAGAAAGAAGCTCCGTCCTGTTGGTCTTTATGTTCTCTGTCTGTATGAACCCTTCATGATATGGCAGCCTGTCACCAGGCTCCTGCTGCTCTTTCTACACTGAGGAGAGCTCAACAGCAACTTTTGAGCCAAGTGAGTGGTACAGTGCTCAGGAAAATAAAGGAACACTTTAACAACACATCCTAGGCCTGGATGAATGAAAGACACCAATCTTTATTCATGACATAGCTGAATGTGTTGAGAACAGAGAGACGTAAGAATGATGATTAGAAATCCAAACCACTAAGCAGCCCTTCAGGTAAAGCCCCCCCAAACCATCACTGAGCCACCACCAAAGCAGTCATACTGGTGGATGTTTGTGGCAGCAGAACATTCTCCACAGTGTCTCCAGACTCTGTAACGTTTGTCATGAGACCTCAGTGCGACCCTGTTTTCACCCATGAAGAGCACAGGCTGCCAATGACAAATCTGCTAATCCTGGCGTTCCCTTTCAAATGCCAATCTGACTGTGTGACTGAGTGACTCCATCACCAGCAGCTGACGGTGTGTGCACACGTAGACACCAAACATTCACACACACACACACACACACACACACACACACACACACACACACACACACANACTTGTTATTGATCTCCTCTCCTGATTCAGGTGACACCCTACCATCTGATGAAGTTCAGCCCCATCAGAGCTTTCGTCCAGAAAGGAGGATACTTAACCTGGCCAGAGGACCCTCAGGATCTGGGGTGGTTTTATGAACGACTTGTCACACAAATACTGGAAAAGAGAGAGGTGAAGAAGCCTGCAGAGCCACCAGAGCCTGACCACCAGCCTGACCACCAGCCTGATGACCAGCCAGACGACCAGCCTGACCACCAGCCTGACCACCAGCCTGACCACCAGCCCGACGACCAGCCCGATGACCAGCCTGACGACCAGCCCGACGACCAGCCTGACGACCAGCCTGACGACCAGCCTGACCACCAGCCTGACCACCAGCCTGACGACCAGCCTGACGACCAGCCTGACCACCAGCCTGACCACCAGCCTGACCACCAGCCTGACCACCAGCCCGACGACCAGCCCGACGACCAGCCTGACGACCAGCCCGACGACCAGCCCGACGACCAGCCTGACGACCAGCCTGACGACCAGCCTGACCACCAGCCCGACGACCAGCCCGACGACCAGCCTGACGACCAGCCCGACGACCAGCCTGACGACCAGCCTGATGACCAGCCTGACGACCAGCCTGACGACCAGCCTGATGACCAGCCTGACCACCAGCCTGATGACCAGCCTGATGACCAGCCTGATGACCAGGGTATGCTTGAGGATGGGATCCAGCTGCAGGAACTTAAATTGTGCGCTGAATAAAACCTGTTCTACCAAAGAGATGTGACTAAAAGTGACTTTAGCTCCATGAATGCTGTCACCATTCTCTGTTATTATGGGATAAAGTGCAGGTGACACTCTCCTGCATGCAGCTCTGTCAGGTGAGAGTGTCTCTGAGGTCAGCCAGCTCCCCTCATGTGAGCCGTGTCAGAAACAGGAAGCTGCTGAGCAGAAAGAAGCTCCGTCCTGTTGGTCTTTATGTTCTCTGTCTGTATGAACCTGCTCTTCATGATATGGCAGCCTGTCACCAGGCTCCTGCTGCTCTTTCTACACTGAAGAGAGCTCAACACTTCAACAAAGAGCAACTTTTGAGCCAAGTGTGTGGTACAGTGCTCAGGAAAATAAAAGAACACTTCAACAACACATCCTAGGCCTGGATGAATGAAAGACACCAATCTTTATTCATGACATAGCTGAATGTGTTGAGAACAGAGTGACGTAAGAATGATGATTAGAAATCCAAACCACTAAGCAGCCCTTCAGGTAAAGCCTCCCCAAACCATCACTGAGCCACCACCAAAGCAGTCATACTGGTGGATGTTTGTGGCAGCAGAACATTCTCCACAGTGTCTCCAGACTCTGTCACGTTTGTCATGTGACCTCAGTGCGACCCTGTTTTCACCCATGAAGAGCACAGGCTGCCAATGACAAATCTGCTAATCCTGGCGTTCCCTTTCAAATGCCAATCTGACTGTGTGACTGAGTGACTCCATCACCAGCAGCTGACGGTGTGTGCACACGTAGACACCAACATTCACACACAAACACACACACACTCATCTGTTCCCTATAACAACAGGGAACTAAGTTTTATTCTCACCCTGTTGCAAACTGTACCAGGGGGGAACACCTGGGCAACACTGCACTATTTTCCCACCACCACCACCACACACACACAAACATTCACACACACAGCCTAATGAAGTGCTCTTTTGCAGGAATTTAGTCAGACAAATTTTTTCAGATTTTGAGAATTTTGCATATTGTGATCTGAAAAATTTGCAGACACCTTGTACTTGTCTGTCAACTTTGTTCAAAAGGAAACTTGATAAAAAAGAAAGAATACTCTTCAACCGTCGAACCTTGTCTTGGTTTGAAAATGAACTTATATGGTCTTGGTCTTGTCTTGGTCTGGGGGAGTGTGGTCTTGAGCACAACACTGTTTAGACCTCATAAGTATAATAACCAAACTTGGTTTTTGTACAGGAAGTTAGATTATTATTGTTATAAATTCACTCTTAGTTGTTGTTACTGTACATAACTACACTTTTTTTCACTGAAATGGGTGTAACATTATGACATCACCAAAAGATGACATAGGCAGTGTCCTTACATGTGGCTAATAGGTCAAAGTTTTCATAAATGAAGTATCATGGGTCGAAGAGGCAGAAATGTGATATTCACATATGTAGACACTGGGTCTTTAGAGGTCAAAGGAGCATGACTGAGGAGTTCAGATAGGTTTTTGGAGAAAGTCAGAGGTGGATGTGCAGTTACATTGGAGGTAACAGAGACCCACAGCTTTCTCTATTTATGAAGACATTTTAGCTTCCATCATTGATGATTTTGAGTTTGGTTTATTTATTTGCATTTTGTAAATGATTCTTTTTATACACTGTAAATAAATCCCCGTTATCATACCACCACTTTGCCAGTGTAGCTTTTTGATGGTTTTCTTTGTAACGTTTACTATTGCTGCAAACAGCCCCCTCTTCACAGTCTGTGTTGGACTGTGAGCACAGGCCGCACGTGTGGACATCAGGCCCTCAGAACACTCCATGGTAGTTTTTCTCACAGAAACGAGCAGAAATATGCTCAAAGGAGCAGATGATGCTCCTGCTGTTGGGGTGTTGTCCTCCTTCAGCCCCCTCTATGTCTCCTGGTATCTCTTCCATGCTTTTCAAACGTGCAGGGAGACACAGTAAAGCTGCAACAGCGCATTGATGTGCCATTCTGGATGAACTACACTGCCTGAGCAACCTCTGAGGGATACACACACTGCTGTGTGCTGCCTCTGGTGGTGGGGGGACTGGTAAAAGGCAAAAGTGACCAAAAATCAGCCTGAAAGGAAAAGGACAGAGGAAAGGTCTGTGGCCACCATCCACAGAATCACTCCTTGACAGGAGCTGTCTCTCTGATTGCCTTTCAGTTCCACCTGTTGTCTGTTTAATTTACACATGTGAAACTGATTCACATCAGTGCTGCGTCTAACAGGACATGTTGACATCCCAGAGATGAGACTGACCTGGAGTTACACTGTGATGATCACGTATTCCATTTATGTTTTTAGCTGTGAATGTTCATAAATGAGAATTTTTGTGAATAATCTTTCTGGATGTTGTGAGAAATGTTTGCGGGTGACAATCAGCAACTCATCATATCAACATCAATCGTCCTCCTCATGTGCCTCAGCGTTCACCAGAAAACCTGTTTCAATCTCAATCCTCCTGAATCTAATTTAAAATCTGGGAGCAAATGTTTACCTTGTAAATACGTTTTTCAGCTCCCCACATTTATTTGTAGCTGCTGAATATACTTAGATCAGACACACAGGCTTCAGAGATCCTCCTCACCAGCCAAGTGGAAGAAGCCCTTCCCTAAAGCCATAGCTAATATTTGACCTGTGTGTAAACAAACATAATTAAAGGGACCCTCACACTGGCCTGCAGAGGGGACCTTTGAGGAGGGGGGACTCATCTTCATGGAGCTGATTGAAAAGTAGAAACAGAGATTTCCCTATGAGCTAAAAGCAGATATTTCCTCTAACACTCAGGCATCAGGTAATCTCACTGTGTGTATTTTCTTCCTGTTTATGGAGGCTGTTTACTGGGCCTGTTTGTGAAGGCTGGCTCTGGGGTTGAGGCGTGTGACGAGGATGACAGGAAAAGTACAGGAACAGCATAG
The DNA here is from genome assembly GCA_008086565.1 of Thalassoma bifasciatum. Classification (NCBI taxonomy): domain Eukaryota; kingdom Metazoa; phylum Chordata; class Actinopteri; order Labriformes; family Labridae; genus Thalassoma; species Thalassoma bifasciatum. The sequence continues at coordinate 91,199 of RPOG01002245.1, read as the reverse complement.
AGCTGTAATTTTCCTTCCTCCTCATGGACGCCATCTGTGAGGCTTGACTTCAGAGTTTTACAGCAACTTTATCAAACATATACGTATTTCAGCCATCCCATTAGAGTTTGTGGTATTTGCTGGAGTATTCCTGTAGCCCAGACTCCATAGTATATCTGGTAACGTCTCACTTAACTCCATTTGAACTGTGCATAGCAGGGGGCTCAGATTGCCTAAGGGCCTCTGAGAATCCAATCTTGACAGCAGGGGGCCACTTCAACTATTTGAACATCTGTCCTTCTCAACATGAATTATCTTACACTCACATTTGTCTTTTCTTACTGAATGTTTGCTGTCAAACACCTGAGAGCTTCTTCTCAGACAGTTGGGCCACATGTGCTCTGAAGGAGGTGGATGTTCAAACTAGGGCTGAACGATATGGACAAAAGTTCATATCTCCATTAATTCCACATATCTGGATATTGATATGATACAATATGACTCTGGGATTAGTAAAAACTAAGTATTTCTCAGAAAAATAAAAGAATCATAATACAACAGGATGCGGAAAAGATTTAATTGATAAGAACTCACTGTCAATCATCAACATTGACAGAAAGTCACCAATAAGGGTCATTTTGGTGCTTTCTGTTGTCATTATGATTTAAGAAGCGTTTAAAACGGTTGTTAGTTAGGAAATGTCCTCACCCAACCACTAACCATGAGTGACAGAAAAGTTTTGTGTTATCATTCCCATATCAGAAATTCTTCTGGAGGGTGTAAATTTTCGGGAACAACTGTATCTTTGATATAATTGATATTGGGATATTAATATCTTGAATTTTCATATCTGGTTACTGATACGATAACATATCTTTCAGCCCTAGTTCAAGCCCACAGTCTGGTTTGAAGATGGACGTGACTGAGTCCGGACCTGTTCTTTGATGTGCCTTTTTTCTTGCTTGCTGAAAACATTTTGCAGGGTCGACAGCTATTTCTTGAGCTGCGCAGCTCGTTGTGTCAGTTTATCTCCATGGTACTTAACATACTGCCCCACTTGTTGGGTTGTACAATGTGGTTCCACACAGCTTTATGTTCCCCTAACCCTATGTACCCACTGCTCAGTGCTTCTACTGCTCTATGTACTTACAGCCTTATTTTTCTACAGGCCTTTTCTCAGACCTACAGCTCTATGTTCCCTTGGATCTGTTTCCACAGCCCGAGATGCTCAGACCTACATTCCTATTTCCTTATATTCCAACAGCCCTATGTTTCCACATCTCTACTTTCCCACAGCCCTGTCTCCTTAAGCCCCATGTTCCCACATTTTTAGGACATTTTTGAAATCTTATGATTCTATATTCCTCTCTTATAGAAGCCCCATCCTCCCACATTGTTTTTTGGAAGCACTTGATAGTAGATAAATGAACGAAAGGGTAATTTTATTTGGATCAGCAGCAGTTATCACCACAATCACAATCATTACAAGAAAAAATATGATAGGCTGAATGAAAAGGGTTCTGGCTGAAGCAGGACTTATAGATGCTGAACATCTGATTTCATTTCCTTAGACCGGACAAACAAAGGTCGGTTTTACAGATGTGGGAACTGTGGCAACATATGCAGGCTCCTATGTGAGGTTCTACTCCTTAAAACAGGAACTTCCTATTGGTATATGAGACAGGTGTGATCCCACTTAGACTCCACAAATCATCCTTCTTCCATTTCTCCTCAAACACTCTATGCCTGACATCAACCTTTCTTTGACCTTTGATGGGGACATCTCAGGTTAACAACATTTTGTTGTCATGCTGACGTTGATTGACTGGCGACCAATCCAGGGTGTACCCCACCTCTTGCCCAGTGACAGCTGGGTTAGGCTCCTGGGACAGCCACCCGCGACCCTGATTAGCAGGATAGAAGGTTAAGAAAATGGATGGATGGATGGGTTCATGTGCTGCTTATGCTGCGTTCAGGGTCAACTCTGAAATCAGAATTTTCTTTCCCTGCATTACTATAATGGGCTGAGTGTCAGTACAAACTGACATCAAGTGAAATGGTGTCACAGGCTGTAACGGGCCTGTGGGCTGTGAGTTTGAGATCCCTGCTGTATTGTCTGCTTGTATAAAGCTAAAGCTCCAAAGCGTTCATTCAGGATCATTAATATTGGGATCTAAATTATGTTTGCAGGTCAAAATAGTCTGAATATGAGAAACAATCCTGATCAGATCCTGATCCTGCCATCATCCTGAAATCATCTGGACATATTATTGTCATATCGCCCCCTAATGGAGAACATGTTCCTTGGTCAGAAGCAGAGTTTGCTGATGTTTACGCAGCAGGTTACACTGCAGTAAACTGAGCACTGATCATCTGGTATAAAGAGACACCTGAGGGACAGGTGAGCTCAATTTCAACCCAGTCTCTGAGCTCAGAGCGATGTTATGATCACATTCACAAACTCATCTTTGACGGTTATTATAGTTTTACTGTTTATATTTCAAAGACAATAAACAGGCAGGAAGTGAGACAGAGTCAGATGATAGGGTGATAAAAAAAGACATTTAATCATATTTGAGGGGTGATGCAACTCGAACTCAAGAGCACACTGAACTTGACACTTGATCCTCAAAACACAAAAAGTCTGAATTATTTTATCAGCTCATGAAATATGGCAAATGTTTAGCACAGCGTATGCGATCATATTTCATTGATAAATACCTGCAGTACCTTAAAATAGATACTGAACATAATTATACACTGAGCGGTGCGTATGGCTGCTGTATGAACTGAGGAATTCAAAAAGCTACACTTTCTGGAGGACTGATAAGGCTGAAAACTGACAGGAGTAAAAAAAGGATGTGAAGAAGTGTGTGTTGGTTACATGAAACAGACTGAGGCACTTGGTCAACAAACAGGTCTCAAACCTTTTTTGGTTGCTGAAAAATGTCATAATGTGTGATTTAAGGAATACCTACTCCAGGTTGAGGATCAAAGAGTCAGAATCATCAGCACAGACTCTCAGTGGGGGGGTTAGTGCGGGCTGCAACAGGAGGCACGTTGGTTTCAGGTTTTGGCACATTAAACTCTGAAGCTGTATTGCACTTAACTTTGAGTGTCCTGCTGAGAGAATAGAGTTTCTTTGGAGAGGCTGAGGACGCACGCTGCTTCTCTGAGCTCTGTTTGCACTTTCTGACACTTCCCTCCTCACTACAGGCATCTGATGTCAGAGCTGAATCTGTAACTGTGGAGGAGACGTGGGTATCAGAGTTACTGTGCTCAGCTGTGTGTGCTGAGCAGGGAGGCAGGGAGGGGGGCTGAGTCTGACTCTGGGGGGGTGCTGTGGTTCCTGTAGTTTGGCACTTTAAGCTTGAGGCTATGGACTGATGACTGTGATCATCCGCCGGTCCCACAGGCTCTGAGCCTGAAGCAGGCTCTGCCTCCTGGTTTGAAGCTGTGGATGTGGGTGTGGGGCTCTGCTGCCTTGCAGTGTGGACACAGTAGTTCCTGAGATGGCAGTTGTGAGAGGCCCCTGGCCAGGGGGCCCCGGCTCTCCCCTGGGAGCAGTGGTGATAGTGTGGAGAACAGCTGACGTAGTGCATGCAGCACTCCAGGTGAGAGAAGACCGGATCCAGGTTTGTGGGCAACAAGGCTACATTCTGTTTGCTGGGGGAACGCCCTGAGAGGGGGAAGAGCTGTGGGGTGGGGGGGCAGGAAGGAGAGTCCTTGGTGGGCTGAGCACAGGAGCAGGTGGTCCACTGCTGAGGTAGATGAGCAGGAGGGGGCGGGTCCCCGGATGTGAAGTTAGTGTTCTGACAGTACAGGCACCTGGTGGGTGAGCTTAGAGCAGCTACAAGCCCGTTCTCAGAGCCAGCTCTGCTGGACTCAGCTTTGCTTTTGTAATGTGCGTGTGGATAGGAGGCGCTGTGATGGTGAGGAGACAGGCCGTTGTAGAGTTGGGCACACACGTCCTGCTCCTCTCCAGGTTTGTCCTCAGATTTCTGACTGCTAGCTAACGGCTCTAACTCATAATGCTCCACGTCCTGTCCCCCACCGTCCAGCTGGTACTTCCCCAGGCCAGAGGCTTTCCCTTGAGGGGCAGGGTGGTGCGATGACGTGACCTCGGAGAACACCTGACACTGCAGCTTGTTGGGCAGAGGGATCTGACCACAGGTTCCCTGGGGCCCCAGGCAGCGGCACATGCACTGAAAGAAGAAGGTGGCAAAGGCCCAGCTGATACACATGATCAGCATCATGAAGGTGCCCAGCTGCGTGTAGGCCAGTACGGTGGAGGGCATCATCATCGCGCCGGCAACAAAGGTGGTCAGTGCCGCCATGGCGATAGCAGAGCCCATTCGACTGAGGGAGAAAATCACCTTCCCCTCACGGTCAGGCTCAGGGGCGAGGCGGTAAGCCACGCCATAGTGGACGGCGAAGTCCACAGACAGCCCCACTGCCACAGAGATGGTGACGGACTCCAGGACGTTGAGTTCCCAGCCCAGAAGCACCAGAGAGCCCACCGTCACAAAGATGGTCCCAGCTATGGACAGGATGGCGTAGAGACTGATGATCACATTCCAGGTGGTGAGGAGCATAACGCTGAAAGCTACAGCCACTGACAGTGCCATGGCAACCAGGGTGCCATCAGACAGACTGTCCTGTAGGTCGTAGAACTCCAGGTTGCTGATGAACCAGCCGTGACTGAGGCCTGCTGGGGCATAACGCAGCTCCTCAGTGATCCAGGCGTCAACCTGTAACATGAGCAGGATATTAAAGTTAGAAGAGGAAAGACACCAGACCAACTCAGGACAATCAGACCTGAAAGAGACAGAGGGAAAGAAGTGAAAGTCCAGCACCTCACAGTAAAACTGGTACATCTTCTCATAAGCCAGCGTGAAGAGGTAGGTGCTCTGGAACTCCAACACGATGGCTCTGATGGTGTCGTTGATGTCAAAGCGGGGTCCAGGGGTCTTACTGTCCAGGTGGTAACTGGTGCTTCGGTCCAGCTCCATGATGGCTCGTTTGATGCACAGCTCAAACACCTCCTGCTTGTAAGGGAAGGTGGACTGACTGCAGCAGGGGTACACTGAGGCCTCCTCACAGTCCTGGTTTTCCATCCACTGAGTCAACAAGAGACCAAACAAAGACATGAACTTAAAGTGGGACTTTTCATTCTACTTCGAGTGGGGTGGTTGCTTCTTTTTAGTCCTGCCTGGTTTGTTTAATTAATATTAACTGAATGTGTTTCTCCTCTAACTTAATTGCTTTCCCATTTTGTTCCATTCTTTTGCTTCTTCATATGCCTGTTCTTACCTGTTTTGTTTTTATCTTAGTAATGTTTAACTACCAGGTGTTGTGTTGTTGTTGTTTTTTTATAACTGTCCTCGCTCATACATCTTATTCCGTTTTGTTTGATTTGCCATTTTAACATCCGATCAGGGTCTAAGATGAAAACTGGCCTCTTGGCTAACTCTTGCATTTTTACAGAAATGTTAATACATATGTGTTGTCCCTGTAAATAAAATAGAATAGAATAAAATAAACAAACAAAAAGTGTAGCTGTTGGGTAGTGTTGAGTGTTCAACTACTGATAAGAAAAAACAAACAAACACATAAGGCTCATAAGGAATTTTGGTTGGTAAGTAATTGTATGATTTGATGAATTCTTTCAGCTCTACTCTTCACTTGATGTTACTTGGTCGCTAAAATCACGCTCCTCAATGATTTGGCTCTCAAATGTACGTTTAATTTAAATTGGGAAATTCCCCCAGGAGTTTAACTGGTGTCAGTGATAAGTCATTGATTATCTTGCCAAAACATACAGGTAGATGCCTAACACTGACACCACAGAGCAGAGACACAGAAATGGATTAAAATAGATCATCTAAGACTACACAGGATTAAGTCTTAAATCTAACCTGATATCATCAGTTATTGAGTAGCTCAGCTGCAGTAAATGTTTTTAATCATAAGTTTTACTCCAACCATGGCCCCTTCAGGCCAAAATAAAGAGCCAAACAGGGTGATACTTCTACCAACAACTGTCCTGTTAACAACTCAGAACACAAACACTGTGAAACAAGTGAGAAAAAAACATGTCTCACTTCTACTTTGATAGAAATTCTGATGCTGCTGTCATACTATGTCAGACACTGCTCACTACCAGACAGTTGCAGCCCCCCTTTCCTTGGTGTGTGCTCCACATGTACTGACCTGTTTGAAGGTCTCGATGAAGCAGCTGGTGAAGTCCTGCTCCTCTGACTGAAACACAAAGCTCTGATTTCTCAGTTTCTGGCAGAAGTTGAGGATCCAAAGTTGAGAAGCTGGACTTGCAATGTTGAAGCTACTGTCCAGCATCAGCTTCCCTTTGTTTTTGGGGTTAAGGGGGTCCCCGTTATCCACAGGTGAGACCCCCCAGATAATGGTGATGGGCATGTGCAGGTCCTCGCCATGATGCACCCTCTCAAACATGAAGAGCTTCTTGTACTCTGCATCGTAACGCTCAAACGGATGAGAGGAGCGAAACACCTGAAACTCTGCCAGCTCCAGAGACGGGAGCTTCATCTTAGGGTTGACACAAACCACATAAGCCCCGCCCACAGTGATGGCAAGGAACCAGAAAAGCCAGAGGTATCGTAGTTTGATGACAATGCAGGGTAGCACCTTCTCGAAGAAGACTCTGGATGTCTCTGAGACGGTGAACAAACATTTACTGGCTTTCTGACAAAGGCACGTCCAGAACATTCTGCTCCTGTGACCTCTCTCCGGATGAGACGGCCTGGAGCAGGGGAACAGGTTGGGCAGGTAGCGTTCATGTAGCACCACCACAGCAGGGAGCCACGTGACCATCAGGATATAGTTCACTAATATGGCAGTGCCGGCGTAGACACCAAAACAGCGGATAGCCGTGATGTTGCTGATGTAATTGGCATAAAAAGCTGCAGCTGTGGTGAAACTGGTGACAAACATGGACAGAGCTGCGTGTTGCAGAGTCACACTAACTATCTCTGCCAGCTCAGCGTGGGGCTTATCTAACTTAGTGTAGTTCCACACGTCACACAGCACAAAGGCATCATCTGCCCCGATGCCCACAAGAATGATGAGAGCTGTGAGGTTCATGAAGGGGAAGAACTCAAAGTTAAAGACCATCCGGTACAGGAAGTAAGACACGATGAGTGAGCTGATGATGGCGATTATGGTCATGAGTGTGATGAAAACTGAGCGTGTGTACACACACATGACCAACAGGACGATCACTATGGCTATGGCGGGATACACGGTGTCTGTGAGGAGGTAGTCCTGAAAGAGGTCGTGTTTGATGCCGAACTCGATCCCTGTGATGGTGGTGACGCCGTCTGAGGAGTTCCAGTTCTCAAAGTTATCTAAGTAGATGTTCATCATAGACTGTCCCTTCTCTGTGGGGGAGAAGAGCATGCTGTATTTGAGCACAGGTGGAGGAAACTCCAGGCTCTTTGGGCTCAGAAAGTCTTTGTCCACCAGGAAGTGAAGGATTTGGTACACGGCATTGTACTTGGTGCATTTGCGGGGAACACTGGCACACTTGAGCTGGTCTTTCCGTCGCAGAGCCATGTCCCAGCAGTCGGGGGCTAGAGTGCCATTGTGGTAGTACTTGGCACAGGAGCGCAGGATTTTGAGCGTGTGCGATACATCCCGCTCTGTAATCTTCTGGCAGGACGATCTGTTGGTGAGGACGGCGATGTAGTTCCCAAGAGTCCAGCTGGGGCAACAGGACTCATCGTTTGTGCGCTGACAAAGATTCCAGTAGTCTCTGTGGGAACGCACCTGGGGACAGAGAAAAACCATGAAACACGAGCTGAAAGGAAGAAAAAGGGCAGCTTTGAGAAACAGTCTGTACGTACCCGTGTGTTGTCCAGGCTGCACATGGACTTTATGGCCTGAATACTCCACAGGTTCTTCCCCTCAGCTGATGTGAAGACCAGCCTGGAGTAACTGTCACCTGATGAACAAAAGAGTCATTTTCACCCTGACTGCTGCATCACTCAAACTTTCCACAGCAATCCTAAGGCAACCTTGAAGTGCAATTTTAGTTAGGATAATTCAGCTGTAGTTGTAACAGCTTAAGCTTTCATGGGGAGTTGTGTGTCACTTATAAAGCAGACTGAACACTTCACATCTCAGTTAATAATGAGATGACCAAGGCCCAATTCCAATTCCTTTCTTAACCCTCAATCTTAACCCTCAAGCTCAACCCTCAACCTTAGTAGCCCTCAAAACCAAGTGTTAAGGGCTATCTTGTGACTTAGAAATGGGACACCCCTTAAATGCAAGTGAAATTGTTGTGGACTGTCTGTCAGTTATTCCTTCGGTTAGCATTATCAAAAAAATATCTGTATAAATAACACAACCACGGACATATTCAGCTGTCACAGCAAACCATAGTTTATTGAAAGGTAAACACCAGCTATAACTATCGCTACATAACTCTGCAGCTACAGGAGATGACATTAGCCTGGTCATCTTATACCATTATCGGCACAAGCATGTTATATAGGCTGTTATCTTGATAAACAATTACATTACCACTGAGAAAAATGACGATTTTGTAACGTTAACTAACTTTAACGAAAGCAACATGGCTTGTCCGCACCGGACGCTATTGACAAAAGATCGTAAAATAAAAATTAATGTTCTGCAACAACGAGGTAAATAATCCATAAAATGGGTCTAAACTAAGATAATACAATGGTTTTCGTAATATTTGTATCTCCATTAACAAAGAAAATACTATATTTGTAGCTCGCCTCCTCTGCCGCTTTGGACGCCATGTTTATTTACCGACAATACGCAATGCATTCTGGATGTCCCTTAATCCCAAGGGTGGTCTCGGAAAATCTCAATATTGAGGGAGATACAGCCTCAGTCTCGCCCCTCAACCTCAACTTTCTGAGAATCAGGACAGCACTTACACTTCGCGGGAGCGCGCATTTTGAGATTGAGGCTTTAGATTGAGGGTTAAGACAGGAATTGGAATTCACCCCAAGTCTGACTCCTTTATGTTCAAGTCCACCACTCAGTCAGAAAAAAAGGAAATCCCTTTCATCTTTGGAAGTGCATTATCCATTAAGGTCTTTATATTATTCATGTTTGTTTCAGTTGAATTTGTACATTTTCTTCTATATTCTCTCTGCCCACCTGGAACGTCACAGAAGAAATCTTTACTGAAGTCCCACTCTGCCTGACGCTTGTCTCTGTCAAAGTGATCCTCAGGCCACCTGGGCTCCTGATGGCTGTGAAACAACAAGACATGATCAGTTTCTTCAGCCTAACATCCAGTTCACAGCACATTCATGCCACTGAGCAAATATTGCTGCCCAAGTCCAATCCAATCTCACAACACACAACATGTCTAACCTTGAAGCAGAAGAGCACACCCACAGGGTGACCCTCCTATCAGCTAAGAACAGGAAACTGAGGCTAAAATTCACACACATTCACCAAAACTGGACCATAGAGAGTGAAAAAATCTGTCTGCTCTGATGAGTATGGATTTTTGCTCCACATTTAGATGATCACTCAGGATTTGGAGGAAACAACATGAAAACATGGATCTACTCTGACGAGGATCAGCTCTTGAGCAGCTGCTGCTGCGGCTGGTGTGATGGTGTGATGGTGTGTGTGTGTGTGTGTGTGTGTGTGTGTGTGTGTGTGTGTGTGTGNCGATCCCTGTGATGGTGGTGACGCCGTCTGAGGAGTTCCAGTTCTCAAAGTTATCTAAGTAGATGTTCATCATAGACTGTCCCTTCTCTGTGGGGGAGAAGAGCATGCTGTATTTGAGCACAGGTGGAGGAAACTCCAGGCTCTTTGGGCTCAGAAAGTCTTTGTCCACCAGGAAGTGAAGGATTTGGTACACGGCATTGTACTTGGTGCATTTGCGGGGAACACTGGCACACTTGAGCTGGTCTTTCCGTCGCAGAGCCATGTCCCAGCAGTCGGGGGCTAGAGTGCCATTGTGGTAGTACTTGGCACAGGAGCGCAGGATTTTGAGCGTGTGCGATACATCCCGCTCTGTTATCTTCTGGCAGGACGATCTGTTGGTGAGGACGGCGATGTAGTTCCCAAGAGTCCAGCTGGGGCAACAGGACTCATCGTTTGTGCGCTGACAAAGATTCCAGTAGTCTCTGTGGGAACGCACCTGGGGACAGAGAAAAACCGTGAAACACGAGCTGAAAGGAAGAAAAAGCGCAGCTTTGAGAAACAGTCTGTACGTACCCGTGTGTTGTCCAGGCTGCACATGGACTTTATGGCCTGAATACTCCACAGGTTCTTCCCCTCAGCTGATGTGAAGACCAGCCTGGAGTAACTGTCACCTGATGAACAAAAGAGTCATTTTCACCCTGACTGCTGCATCACTCAAACTTTCCACAGCAATCCTAAGGCAACCTTGAAGTGCAATTTTAGTTAGGATAATTCAGCTGTAGTTGTAACAGCTTAAGCTTTCATGGGGAGTTGTGTGTCACTTATAAAGCAGACTGAACACTTCACATCTCAGTTAATAATGAGATGACCAAGTCTGACTCCTTTATGTTCAAGTCCACCACTCAGTCAGAAAAAAGGAAATCCCTTTCATCTTTGGAAGTGCATTATCCATTAAGGTCTTTATATTATTCATGTTTGTTTCAGTTGAATTTGTACATTTTCTTCAATATTCTCTCTGCCCACCTGGAACGTCACAGAAGAAATCTTTACTGAAGTCCCACTCTGCCTGACGCTTGTCTCTGTCAAAGTGATCCTCAGGCCACCTGGGCTCCTGATGGCTGTGAAACAACAAGACATGATCAGTTTCTTCAGCCTTACATCCAGTTCACAGCACATTCATGCCACTGAGCAAATTAGCTGCCCAAGTCCAATCCAATCTCACAACACACAACATGTCTAACCTTGAAGCAGAAGAGCACACCCACAGGGTGACCTTCCTATCAGCTAAGAACAGGAAACTGAGGCTAAAATTCACACAGATTCACCAAAACTGGACCATAGAGAGTGAAAAAATCTGTCTGCTCTGATGAGTCTGGATTTTTGCTCCACATTCAGATGATCACTCAGGATTTGGAGGAAACAACATGAAAACATGGATCTACTCTGACGAGGATCAGCTCTTGAGCAGCTGCTGCTGCTGTGATGGTGTGATGGTGTGTGGGGGGGGTTTCTTGGCTCACTTTGGACCCCTTAATCAGTTTCTCCAGGAAGTTGCGATTGCTACAATGAACGCAAATTCAACCAGTCCTTGTGTATTCTGGGCAACCTGGCAAGTGTGTCCAATCACAACTTATTTGCAAATTTGACCAATCATAGTTGTTTCCCCCGCCCCCTCAAGTATTCACCAATCATGGCAGTCAGTCCACTGTAAAAATCACTTCCATGTTTGAGCAGTTGCAGACATGTTCGATAAAAACGCCTGACATTTACCTGCAAATATTGCAGCTAAGGACCGTGCAGGGCAATTCCCTGATGCTCTGCATAAAAACAGGGGGCAAGCTGCTTTTCATGGTGCACACATGTATGTGTTTGTGTAATAATGATGAAACATTATTATGTTGTTTAAAAGCTTCATACATATATTTTTGAATGTGTAATCCCAGATGAAGAGCATCTGTGTGTGAGAGACAACACTGAGTGAAGCAGAGGAAAATGTAACTTCACTAAACTAATGGTTCTGCTCAGGTTAAATCGTGGACATCACTCAGTCACATCCAAGTGTGGGTAAGAAAGGAGTACAACGATAAATTCTTAATTTTATGTTTGCACATGGTGTAGAAGCTGCAAAAAGATCAAGTTGCTTGTGTCATAACATCAGAGCTGGAGAATGTTTGGAAGAGGCAGGACACATTGGAGTGGGGGGTTTTCTTTCACCAGATAGGACTGTTTGTCATAACAGAACATATGTATGTATGTATATAACTTTTTCCAGAGATTTAGGAAGACTGGGTCACCAATTGCACTCCACTCTCTAAGAGTGACCACCCAACACAGAGGAAATTCCACAATGAGGTTTGCTTTGTGAAACACCCCTACAGTGCACTTACAATAAAAGTAAAACATTTAATTTAATTTTTGTAATACAGAGCCTTTTTGGATAAGGTGGTTTAAAACACTCAGTGCTGTTTTTTCAATGTCATTGGATCAAGTTGCCTTTGGTCTGAAATTAATTGTATACATAAAAAAAATAGTAACTAGTTTTTCCAATTTTTGCTCATTACCACAATTTCATTGCAAAAAACACCTAAAAACATGTCAACATGCATTGCAAATTTTTAAAAAGCTGCCACAAAATCAGCTAATTTAGTCCTCAACAATCCCCAAAATGTCTGCAATGTTCGGGGGGGGGGCTTCTTAGTACAACACAGTGTCACCATCTTAGAACGCACCATGTTGCTGGCATCAAATATAGAGTTAAGGTGCAGTTTTAAATACATGATTAATGTCCCCAGTTGTAACATTTTACTGTGTGTTAGATTGTTTTTTTAACTGAATATAGGGTGTCAATGACTGGAGCAAAGTCTTACTATGCTTTTGTTGACATTGAACAGAGTACTCTTCATATATGGGTTTCTCAAAGACTGATTCTGTGCTTTCTGAGGGGCTCAGTGCCTGAATGCCAGTGAGCAGACAGGAATGGCAGAGTAATCAGGTGGCTGTCAGACGGAGGTTGAGGGCTGACAGACACAGGGAATGAGTTGGGGAGGTGTGTTGACAGCAGAGGAGGCCTCTTGGTAAACCATCTCACATAAGTACACAACTGCATCTGCAGACAGAAGCCCAGCAGAGAGGGAACAATGCAGGCTGGAGTTTCAGGGCTGCACTCTCAGCAGGAGTTTCTTAAAAATACTAATGTTGGAGGACACACAACCTGAGTGGAAAAGCCATGAGAGAAATATATTGAGACAACAAAGGTCAAAAACAGTCTGAAATGGTGTTTTATGGTGGGAAGCAGAAAGCAGTCACTCAAAAGTTGTGAAAAGGCAAACGGAGTGAGCAGTAGTTTGATAAATACGAGCTGCTCTGGTTTAGAGCACAGACTCCCTCTGAGAGAGCACAATGGATCATAGTGTGGAAAGAGCTCCACTTTGGTCTCCTTTTCTCTCATGGAGGGACTCAGACTTCTCAGCATGTCTGTCATCAATATTCTCTGTTTCCTCTGTTTCCTCAGTGTCCTCGAGAGACATGTCCATGACATTATGTGCCAGTATTGACCAACACAGACATATTCATGTTTTAGCACGTGGTTTGGGTTTCTGTCAGTCACGGGTAATGTAGACGAGGAACCTGGATTTCAGGGTTGTGTGAGATATTATCTGCTGTGTTTGGACCACAGTTTTTATCTTGAGACCTTAGAGCTTCAGGAGATAACAGTCAGTTTAAAACTAGAAACTCCCTCGAGTGGAAAAACAAGAGATGTTCTCTGACTCACTTTTTGGCCTGTTCATCAGCATATTTGAAGGGGTAATTGGCGAGTGTGGCTTTGTAGCCTGTGTTCTTCACCATGTTGCTCCATGTGACCAGTCGCTGGCCAATCTCTGTTCCCCGTGGCTCAAAACCCTGTTTGTAAAGAAAGAATGAATCAGTGTTTTCACTATGAAAGCAAAGATGACACAGGGGTTTGTGTCATTCAGGAGCTGTCAGAAGCATTCATTCATTTACTCCCAGAGTCCTCAAAGACAAAAGGATGGCTACTGGTCACCTTTTTTTATTGAATGTGGAAAATCTGTCTCAGAAGTTTCCCTAACATTTCTACATTTCTTGGGCAGGGGTGCACTAGTCAAACTTCTTCAGTCTGATACCAAAATCAATACCTGGGCTTTGGTATCAGCCAATACAGATACTAATCCAACCTGTTACTGGTATTCTAACCTTACAAACCAAAATGAAACACTGTTTACACTCATTGCATGATTTTTTTGAGTCTCCAACAGTAACAGTAACAGTCATAATTCACCTGTAAACCTCAGCAGAGGGTCAGTGAGGAACTAAACTTATACATCTGACAAGCACCCATCAGAGTTTTTGGTGAAACTCCCATATCAGACTGATTCCTGTTCTGGTTAGAGGACCTTTAAATCTGCATGATACCTGCTCAGACTAAAACCTGTGCTTTAAAAGTGTCTTTGAGACACACAAGTGTTGACGACTTTGATTGAAAGCAGAAATCATTTGGGTCAGTACTCACCCGCAGCGGGTCAGAGAAATCTGGCAGATCAGGCACAAGGATTCCAACTAAAGCACACACCACAATGAGCACTGTGCACACCCCCAGCACCACCACGGGCCAATCAGCTATCAGCTCAGCATAGCTGGAAAGAAAGAAGAGATTCAGGGTAGACACAGTAGAGCTCAAACAGTAACACCAAAATATCACTTTAGTTACAGCGCAAGAGTTTAACTTTTTTCACATCTTAAATAAAATATATTGAACCTTCTGAAAGTGCATTTGGTGAACACATTTCAGCAGGCTACTCGATGCATAATTGCTTAATATGTCAACCAAAACATTCACATTATAAATAACTTTCTTTGCTGAGTCTCTCCTGCTGCCTGCAGACACTCTATGATGTCAGACAAACAAACACAAACTTGTATATGTAAATGCACACATGGAAAAGTCATGTGACACTGTCTACTGACCTGTACATCAGAACCTGGTATGTCTCCCCTCAAACTGTTTTCACATTTTTTTTTTTTTGGTCAACACTTAACAACAGCTCTAGTAGCTTGAAGTTCATTTAAGATTTTATTTTTCTGGACCACACAGTAGAGACACATTTTTCCTCCAGCATGTGGTGTGGTCACTTTTTTGTCTGTCTGGAGACATATGTTTTGTTTTACTTCAAGGTCTGCAATGTACTGCTTCAGTAGGTGTCTGGATAAAACTGAGAGCTAAATTGAAATGGTTCACTACATATACCTGTTCTTTTACACCCCTAAAGCACAATGATGAAAACCCTGGATGAATGTATGCTTTCTAGAAGTACCAGAATATCACAAAAACAGAAAAATTAGATGACTAAATGCACACATCCCCGATCCTCACTGAATAAAATCAGACAGTACGTAGAGTGAGGGAGACACGGGATATTTATAGCACAAATAACAGAAAGTTTCCCTCAGAGTGTTTGGTAGATGCCTGTGAAACATCAAACAAACTGCTACTTTTAGATTAAGCACTAATAAGGTAAACTCTAAAACCTGTTACTCATTCTCAAAGGAATTTGCTGACTTGGTTTTCATTTTTTTCTTAAAGTGATATTTACTAACAAGTTGACACCAAGTTCTTTGAAAATCCAGAAACATTGGTTTCAATCTCTGTGAGGAGACTAATCAGGCCACAGACAGTGGAGTTCAGAACAGTGCATTTGAATGATGAGGAGCTCAGAGCTGCTGTGAAACACAGGACGTCAGGTAGAGAGAAACCAACGACTCCCGTCGATAACTCTCATGACTCAGTGTAAAGGAATGACTCTTTGGGAGGAGTGATAGATGGGTGACATGAAATAAGGGAGGAGGAGAGAGCGGTGCAATCCACAGCATCAACATAGAGGAACATTTAAGCAACTCTTACCTTTTGGGGAATCGAATGGGCCTTGCAGGGCTGAAAAAAAGAAAACAGAGAGAGATAAATCAGCTTTATATTTGGGAAACATAGCAACAGCCAATCCAAAACAGATTTGCACTTTTAAGCAGGAGTTCACATCTTTTCATTTCAGGCTGTTCACCTCTCCAGCAGCACACACTACTGGTACTGTGACCATTAAAAAAGTGGAGCACTAGTGAAAGGAACGCTGCATTGGAATTAGTATTACAAATAAGACTCATCCTTATTTGTACAGCATCTTGAGAAAATACTTGTGAACTTATGCTATACTGAGAAAGACGAGCAACACACAGACAAGGACCACACAGACAAATGTAGATTTATCAAAAATACGGCCACAAACATGAAACTTCTTTTTCATCTTCAAGACGAGATGATATTAAATAAATAATAATACATTTGAATCAAACACACATCTGTCTGAGCATTAGCTCCTCGCGAGAGCAGATGCCGTGTTATCTCAACACAACTGCATGTAAATGGTGGAGTATACTGAGTAGAAGCATTTCAGGGCAACCACATTATGAGGTTGTAAAATATTTACAGGTTTTTGGTCTCTAGATATTTTCACATTTTTCAAATTACATCCAAAAACAAACACAGTATTGTCACCCTGCTCCAGCTTGTTCTGACATATTCTCTTTGTATTTGCAAGTTAGTGAACCATACTCACACAGCCCCACCACAGAATTTATTTTCAAGGATGGAAATTTAAAGTTGACAACAGAGGAAGGAGAGATCAGGGTCCCCACCCCACCAAGATGACTTTTATTCTTTTAGAGTTAAATACCCTTAAAGATTCACAGGAAACAACCCACTAATGGTCTTTATATGGTGCTTTCTGAAGTCTACTGATAACGCAATACATTTTTACATTATATATCAAGTTAAAAACTTGTATCCCAGGTGATATGATAATAATAATAATAATAATAATAATAATAATAATAATAATAATAATAATAATAATACATGTTATTTATACAGCACTCTTGTAAATACTCAAAGACACTTTAAAGTTTATGAATCACATAAAATAAAGGTAGCTTTATTTCATTATTTACAGAAGAAGACAATTTAAGATTATCCTTCATAGTTAATTACTCATTTGTGTGTATTTTTGTAGCGTATCTAATATTGATTCTTAACTTCCCAACCCAGATTATGTCATAATCTCACTCACCCTAACTCTGTTAGCCCATCATAAACCAGAGGGCAGTCAGGAAAACAACACCAAATCATTACTTATCATATCATTAATCATAATTTATTCCATTAACAGAAACTCAACATCAAGACAAGATAAAAAGTCTGATCTCATCTCACCCCACCACGAGTACAGCACAGTGCAGCATTAAGTAAGTGACAATGAGGAGGAACAACTGCCTCCTAACAGGCAGAAACCTCGGACAGAACCAGACTCAAGTCAGACAGACATCTGCTGAGACTGAGAAGTTCACAGATTGCCATTTTTGATAACTCTTCGTAAAAAGCAGCTTTGTTTAGTTTGTCTATTTATGATTTACAAACAGTTCTCTATTCCATAGGGAAAAAATATGATGATTTTTGAAGAAGGTTTGGGTGAATCAAGTTGAATATAATAAGGATTATTTGATAAATATGAAACTTAATTGGAATATTATCACAACTCTTTTCCCTGATCTTTTTTTTATACGGGCTAAAATCCCTCCTGACTTTTTGAATCAGGAAGAAGAAAAAACTTCTTACAATTATTATTTTTTCTTAACTTCAAACTTGTTTCTGGATGTTGAAAATGTATGTTTATTATTTTTTCAATGCATGATTTCATCCTGTCTTTGTGATGGTCACCTTCATACTTACACATCTTGGCTCCTAAACAGCAGCTTAATATACCCAATTAACTTTATCTAACGTTTCCTCATGCTACTTTGTTGAAGTTAACTGCAGCACATATTCATGTCACACACTCACACACATTCATAGCCTGATGGTAGAAGCTGCCATGAAAAGCGCCTTAACTTATCCAACTCGAACACTGCCGGCACAGCAACCAGAGCCACTTTTGGAGTTAAGTGTCCGGCCCAAGGGCACTTTGGTATTTGTTCGGTGGGACCTGAAATTAGCAGACTCTTCTGCAAAGCCTCAACCCCCCGTTATTAGGGTTAGCCAAATGACTCGTGGTACAGGTTTGGAGCACAAAATGGATGAACTTGATCTCTCGTAGGACAGTGAGGCATAACAACATCATGGCTTCTTATAACCCACAGATTTTAGTGAGTAGGACGTTCTCCTGATCTTTGACCTTTGACCTAGTTCAAACAAACATCCACTCATGAAAAACTCAAACTCCTTTCCCTAAAAAAGTTTCCATGGGAAAACTCTGATCTACAAATGTAATTCTTTTCATTGTGCTCTGTGTCTTGGCTCGCCATGTATGGCCCTCGAACTGCAGACCTCAGTTCACAGACGCGGACCAAAATTGATGAGACCAGTTCCAGGAAATAGTTGGAATGGATTTATATAAATGCTTTCAGGCATATCTATTTGTTCACTGAGAATCTGTTTTAAATTTTGGCAAGCAGCGTTTTAATCTGGATCAGTTTAGCCTATTGGAAAGATGTGAAGCATACCTCAGTCAGCCATTTGGAAACACATTTTAAACTCTGAAGAAGAGACTGATCAAGATTTCATCCAGCCAACAGTAATAATTCTGATAACCTCAGACAAAACACTGTGAACTGAAGTGACGAGTTAAAGACTGCAGATGGAGAATAACAGTCCATGATTCCACTTTTATTTTGAAATAAGTGCCCTTTTTCTTCACAAACAAAGAAGAAAACAGATAAAGCACATCTGCGCTCACATTAAAAGTAAATCTACAAACCTCCCCACCAATCCCAAGCCCTGGAGAGGATGACTGGATTGGTGGATGATTGGAAACCAAGGGCAGCTGACTGTCAGAGATGAACCTTTCCTCTGTTTGTGAATTTACTTAGAACCAACTTTCAAATTAAACTGTCCATCCCTCACTCCCTCCCTCTTTCTTTTCCTGGCCTCTTTTATTTTCATTCCATTGCCTCTCAATCCCAAGTAACCTTTCAGTGTTACTCTGTTGACTAGAAAAATGTTACTTAATCAGTGAGCCAGCTAACAAGGTAAACACACCATCAGCTGCACACTCAGCACTGTGTTGATGGAAAAGAGAAACAGAAAGGAGAGTGTGAGAGTAGGCGTGTGTGTGCTTATCGTCACAGGGCAATTAAGATCCCTCCACACAAAACAGAGGTTCTGAAGAGCAGAGACTTTGTAGAACAGGCTCCTACACTACGGTCCAAAGATGCACAATGATGGGATGTATTGTGGCTTCCAGGCTTCCTGTGGATCTAAACCTGATTATTCCGTGCTATGAGACACAAGATCTGACTTCCACCCAATGCTGAAGAAAGTTATTGTCTTATGGCTGGATTGTGCTTTCTGAGCGGAATAGACGCGCAGAGATCCACACAATATGAACATGTGTGGCTTTTATACTATTTTTCTGTCCGCGTGGCGTCCACGTGTCTCCATTTCCAAACTGCAGGGGTGTGTGTGTGTGTGTGTGTGTGTGTGTGTGTGTGTGTGTGTATCACAAACACGTCTACCAGAGCACTACACTAGAGTAGAAGAAGTCTGCCTTTGTTTACACCTTTTACAACATTATTTTTCCACCCATTCTTCTTCTCTGTAGAGTGTGACAACAAGGAACAGTCACCACACAGTTACCACGGTGATCTCTGTGCAATGAATCAAATAAATGCCTGTATTTTCGCACTTTAGATACTCAAAACTCCGGATCGGCCGCCATATTGCCCGCACAATTTTGCACGGCGGTTAATTTTCAGAGGTGAATGACATGGAAATTATCAGCGTGAGAGGGGCCGCTCGAGGTCACTTTTTGAGCACATGCCTTCATTTGAGTTCCAATAATCTCATCTTACTGTAATAACTATCTGCTAAACTGATACTTGTATTTGCATAAACAATAGCGTGACACTTTTTTTTCAAGCCGGAATTCTGTTCCTTTCAAGGTGAAGAAACTCCTGCAACTCATGGTGAGTATGATTTACGATTGGTAAAGTTTATATCATCAACAAATCCAGAACAAGTTTTATTTAGGGCACAACAACCTATTCCCTTTCTTTTTCTGCAACGCACGATGGCAACCTCTGAAAGAGGATCTAAGCCACAATGATCAAAAATAAAAGAAATAAATGAAATCATGCACTTTTTGTGAACTGTATCTTTGCAGACTATTATTTAACTGAACTAGATGCTAATGACTGCACAAACACAACAGAGGTGATTCTCAGCCAACAGTCAGTATCTCAGTTTAAAGACAAGCAGCCAAGAAAAGAAGGCTTTGGTTGACAAACTAACTCTGATTACCATTTTAAAAACACCCATGCTTCAAAACAAAACTCTTGAATACTCCAATAAGCTGAGCTCAGAGTCTGTATCTTGACCCCCCCCTTTTGTCTACCTGATTCCAGGTGTCTGGTTCTGGAGATGCTCCTGCCAGCTGCTGTGGTTGTGTTGATGGAGGCAGAATGGAGAGGACTGATGGACAGGATGAGGGTGTGGATGGGGGTATGTGCAGGCAGAGTGGCAGCAAGGGTATGATGTACTGGTCCCATGGTTGGGAATAGAGCTTGGTCCAGGTCCTGCCGCTGGATTCTGGAAGCGCAGGCACTCCTGCCGTTCACATGGGCAGCAGAGGGGGGACTGGAAGTGACAGCGCTGGCAGCAGAGTGCTGGGGTTTGGAGGGAAGAGGGGGGAGAGCATACAGACAGAGAGGAGGGAAGGTGGCGTTTGCTCAGACTTTGGGAGTCTATGACTGTGGGAGGGGTCGAGGTGACAGAGGATGGGGGGAGGTACGTCAAAGATCCATTCTGTTTGACCACGCCACCATTTTGAGTTGATCTGTTTGTTCTTTGGACAGTGTGGGGTGGCTGTCTCTTCTGCTGTAAACTAGATCTCCCAACCTTGACTATGACATTTTCTTCTCCATCTGCTGAGAGGAAATCTTCACTGGAGACAGATTTAGGTGAATCTGCTGCAGAGTGTTTGCTTAAAGGGGCATTTCCAATGGCACTGAGGGGATGGTGCTCTCCACTGCTGAGGGCCATGTGGTCACAAACTGTATCACTCAGGGCCATTGTCATCATCCAGTGGGCCTGACAACGACACCATCAATCTTCTGAAAGAAAAACATAATGGACAGAAAGAGAGAAGTTTAGTGGAAAAAGACACATGCAGAATTTCTTGAAGAACACCTCTTTTGGTTTTGATATTTCCTTTTCAGGCATCCTTTTGGATTTGTAGAGTGTTAAGTTATAAAATCCCTGTAACTCTGAAGGCTCATCAAATGCTCAAGGTTAAATACAGATCTAGCCTTGTTATCTGTGTGTGTGTGTGTGTGTGCGTGTGTGTGAGTATGAATGTTAGTGGGAGTGGGAGTGTGTTTTTATCAGGGTGGGAGTTGGGGGGGGTGCGGGTGGAATGGAGTAGGGCCTTTTAACATGTAAAGCACTTTGCATTACATCTTAATGTATGAAAAGTGCTATATAAATAAAGTTTGATTTGATTTGAAGTTTGATCTGAATATGGAAAGAGCTTTCTGTCCATGCTCTGTTTATTTTGTCCATAATATCTCGGCAAATTTGTCCAAAGCTTACAGATACAGATCAAATAAAGCAGTACCACTGGGAACCGCGGGCTGTTCCAACAGGATACGTAGCTCTAGTGAGACATAAAGAAGAAACAACAATGACAGAAGTCTTTAAAGAACAACACCATGTATTTGACAGCCTCACTGACCTATGCCTTCCACCACGCTGCCTCTCTTTTTGTCTTTTGCGGAACAGGAACATTAGCGACACCTCCTCCACAGTGGCCATATTTGCTTTTCAGTTAGTTCTTGTCATAAACTTTTGACTCAAGGAGGCATGGAAGTATGTGAGCAGTGATGGTAACATCATTTGAAACGGGCGTATACATTTATGTATGTCAAAGGAGCATGAATGAGCCTTAAGGTAAAAACTTTGAAAAACAAATCGTAGTCAAGTAATTTATCCCTCCATTTTTGTTTGCTAATCACAGATCTGGTCGTGAGGGCAGCAGTCTAAGCAAGTTAACCCTGTCCCTCTACCCAGCAACATTTCCCAGGTCCTCCTTGGGATCTTGAGGTGTTCCCAGGCCAGGTGAGATACAATCCCTCCACCAAGGGTGGGTCTGCCCCAGGGTCTAGTCCAAGTCCTTACCAGATACCAGAGGTTTAGTAGCCGGACACTTTTAGTGCTACAGCCTGGTGCTCTGATGTATTTGTAACAGGTAACCTTAGTGAATCCTAGTGATGTCCTACCAGTGCTCATCTACCAACACCAACCTCACCAAGCAGAGCAAACGTAACCTGGCTCTTCATTTTATTGCTAGACTCTCAGGTTTGAATGGACCACTGCAGTATGACTGCTGCATGTAGGTTGAGTGAACATTAGCACAAACAACCCGTTTTAGCTTCTTGCTTGTGTTTTACTATTTAGCACGTGCTTTACCACTCTCCTGTTTACCTTTCTTCTGCTCTTCTGTCCTTTTTCTGTCAGACAGTCCTGTTTCCACAATTATTACTGAATACATCACAGAAATCATTGCAGAGAAAACTCTCAGATCTCTCTTCTCATTGATAAAGCTTGTGAGCCAGCATGGCATCACATAGAGACTTTGGAGTGTCGTAGATCAATAATCTGGTCTAATCCAGCTCATCTAGTCTCGATTGGGGGGGCTAGGAATTAACATTCACCTTTATTAACGCTGATAACCTCATTTTAAATTTTGTGTGTGTGTGTGTGTGTGTGTGTGTGTGGGGGGGGGGTTATAATCGAGCATATGTCTAGATATAAACTTTTTACAAGATCACTTAGAAAGTCCTCACAGTTCCTTTAACTTTTTAAAATTAGGTTGGACTAGTAGAGAGAGAATTACAAGGGGGGAGAAAAAGAAAGAATTCACATGGCAGTTTTATGTTGGTTAGAAGCTGGAATTGTCGGTTTTGATGATTTTTCAATTAATGGTTCAATCCTATCTCAACCCTAGACCAGATTGGGGATTACTGACAAAGTTCAGTCCTGTCCTCCTGTCAAAAATAATTGTGCTATAAGTCTTTAAGTACTTGCAAAACCCAAATAAGATGGGTCCATCTACCAAAATCACAGCCGTCCCTCTCTCAGCTCTCATACTACCTATGACCTTCTTTTCTTGGTGTGTTGACCTTTGTGTACCTTTTTGTCATGAACCAGTGGCTTTAAAAACATACTGCTTGAGAGAAAACTCTGTGCGTCAGTGAGTGTCAGTGTGTATAACTCGATCGTGGAGATAACGCTCATGAGGCAGTCCGTGGTGACATCTGAGAAAAATCAACTCCAGCTTCTAATGAACACCTACAAACTTAATAACAATGATGCTAGAGATGATGACTGATAATGTTGCTGTGGGAGGATGTTAGCACGTTCACAATAAGAGGCCTGGCCACAACTTGAAAAGTAGTCTTCATATGTGGACTAACAACAACACAACAACCTGGTACAAAAACATGACAAATCCTGTGCATCAGTTCAGGTCCAAGCAGACGGCATTTTGCCAACAAGTGCGTGAACTTAAATAGGAGGTGTCAGAAGCAGAGTCAGCAGCAGCAATAACTGACAAATCATGAATATAAGTACATGTCAGATCACCTTTTGAAGGTTATGCACCCACCAACAAACCCCCAACTACACCCCACTCTCTTAAGTCACAAACCTCTGTTTAGACCCTGAAACTGCCCCTTCCATTGATCATGAACGATGCCACTGCTGTCCTCATCTCTTTACAACAACACCAGGGTCACAACCCAGGCTATAATAACCGCCCCTCTGTAGGACCAAGACCTGTCTGCAGATGTATCACACCAGTCAGTGCTGACTCACAGTTCATCTCCCCAAGTCTGTCTCATGCTTAACATGGACTTGGTGCTGGAATGGTTTGACTTGGTTTGACATTGGCCCAGCAAAGCAAGAACCAGCATCTCCAGTTCAACTCGTCCACCTGTTAAAAGTCTCTCCAAACAATGATTCACTTGTCTGAAGTCTGAAATGACTTCAAAAAGATAATTAAAAGACTCAGGGGCTTTGGCTATGAGCTATAATCGCAGGGACAACTGTAAATACTGTGACTGATGCCTCAACAATTCTTTTATTGATGAATTTTTGAAGTAGTTGCTTGAAAGCTGACATTGTCACTGGAACCAGTGCTGCTGCTGCCTGTTTCTCCTGACCTGGCCCTGATATGCACACTGGTAAAATATCAGCAAACAGGCTAAAGCACTGTCTGCTTGGAGCTGGTTGATAGTTGACTGTGGCTCTGTGGCTCAGTTCACATTTTTTGAACCACGAGATAACATAATTCACTGATGATAACTTTTTCCTTTTCATTTAGGAGACGAGATGAGACAAAATGTTCATGTTGGAAAGTCCATGATGTTACCTCCGCTGTTTTAAACAGTCAAAATGGAAGTAACCGTTTCCTGTAACAGTCCCTCTAAATTAGAAGTGCTAGTTTTAGCAGCAACGAGTGTGCCGTGGGTTCAAGAGCTCACCTCCTTCATGCTTCTTCCTTATTGATCATTGATGATTCAAACCCCTCAGTGTGTGTTAGAGACAAAACCACTTCCGGCTCCTTGGCTGGTGTCTGTTTCATATTCAAGTTTTGAGGTTTGTTGCTGCTGTTAGCATTAATTGTTGTGTCTTCAGCTCTATTTATCCTCATGTGGTAATCTGCCAGAATCACTTGGTGAGACCTTTGGGAGTTTGGACCAACTCCTCATCATTAAAGATGAAGAAGCAGTTCAGAGTTTAGTGAAAGACAGTCCTTGTTTTGTGACCATAGTACTATAATTTGAAGGCAGAGATTAAGAATAGATCCAGAGTGCTTTCTAATGCTTGACTTTGAGTGAGGCTAATTCACCTATAACTCCACTTTTATCTATGTGTAATCAACTTTACCTACTCTATAGTTCAGCACAGCAGCTTTAAGTGAGAGGAAAGTCCAGGATCATTCATTACACTCAGATGTTACATAAATGAAGGTGTTCAGAGAGAAAAATGATAAAGCTTTAAACACATGGTACAACCTTGATACTTTGAAAAATTAAATGTGTAGTAACTGAAACTGGACCAAAATTGATGAATCAGTTGATGTATCAGCCACTGTCCTGGCACAACATCAAGAAGTCTGGGGTGCAAGAATAATTCAACAAATACCTGGGGATGCAAGTATCAGTTGTGTTCAGTAAACATTTTCAAAGTTTGGAAATCAGTGCTCCTGTAGCCTTTGTAAGGGGGTTCTCCTTTGGTCACTGTTGTGATGTTGGGTATGCAGAAGCTTGCACCAAACCAAAATGGTGGCACCAAAAACAGTTTGGTAGGAATATGTGTGCCTCGACACCTCAAAGTAAGATGCGATTGGATTTCAGATCCTTGGTCCTCTTTTTAAGCAACAACCCTCAGAACAATATTCTCTACATATGCACATGATGAAATGAAAATGAAAATCCAGTTTCTGTTAGGGTCAGTATCAAACAGTACTCAGAGTATACTTTAAAGATCTCAGATACAGAGCTGATCAAAGTCTGGGATTTGGGGGAAAATATACTAATGGTCACAAAGTTTAAAGTACACTGAGGTTGCACATTGCACCCAACTGACAAGCCCCCCCCCCCCCGAAGTGTTTAAAAGAGCCTCCAGATGCAGAAGAGACTGCCTGCTCCACCGTGGGGAAGGAAGAACTCCTTGATAGACCGCAAAGCCATTTTTGTCATCCGGTTGTTTATTGTAAGACTGAGTTCATAAAAACAAGTAGAACATGAGTGGGTTCCCATTTTTAGCTTAATGTGGCCTCACAACACCAAGACAAAAATCTGATCATCTTTTGAGGAATCTGTCACAATATGTGATTGATATGTTATTTGGTTCCTGAATCGATGCAGGGAATATACTGGGCAACACTGGAAAAAAATGAATAAATACTATAAATAAAAAGAACAATAAATATTTTTTCTTTGATTAACTGTAGTACTGTCAAAGTTAGTGGACACAGCTTTGTGGAGCAGTAGCTCATAGCTCACGTCTGTTCATTGAAAAAGACCAGAGCGTACGTCTCTGACAGGGATAGAACTGCATTGGCTGATACCCAAGTGGATCTGCAGAATGTGCACAATGTAATATTGCCCTATCCCATAGCCTTAAATTTGGACATTTTCAAAGTATTTTGCTTTGAAATGGATTTACTTGCAGTTGTTGTTTGTTTAGCAAAACAACAAAGTACCCTGTGTTACCGATCTGATGCCGAGTCAGAGATGAGTGGAATATGTGAGCACTGTGCTCTGGAACACCTACACATGAGTGAGTGAGTGGTAAAACATGACAGACCTCTCAAGTCAAGGTTGGCTGGGAGGATGGGGTTAAAAATAAAAGAGGAGAAAGTGTAGTTCTTAAAGAGTTCAGAACAACAGACTTCTCAGAGATGCCCTGGTGAAGTAATTACTGCGGCTCCCAAAGCTGTCAGGGGCCTGTGATAGCTACAGGAAGGAAGATAGAATTATAAGTTTATGGAGATAAAGTACTAATAAAGTATAGAGCTACAGTTCAATGTGCAACCGAGGGTTCTGTCTGTTGTTTACATCCTGAGGAATTCAGCCTCTGACTAATGTGTGTGCATAAGAGTGTGTGTGTGTGTACTAACACAGAGAACTGACAGGCAGTTGAGACATCTAGGAGAGACTGCTGCTGACACAAGAGCAGAGCCTTGTGTCCTTTTACAAAACAAAAGTTGACATCTGGATCAAGCTGCACTCTATATAACAGTCAGAGTGCAATCTCAATAGCCTGTTTACTGCTACAGAGAAAATTCTATGCTTGAAATCAAATATGCCATTAATGAGATGTGTTTTAAGAATGGGAAAATAACGTCCTCTTACTTACAGAGTAGAGCCACAGAGAATGTTTGACTACTAATCTCACAACAGAATGAGAACAAACTGTGGATGGCAGAAAATGGAGCTGTTTTGGCGGGTTGATAATTTTCATAAGGAAAAGCATGGAACAGCAAAAGTCTTCGCACATCCACGTCTCAGGCAGGTGTGTCAGACAAGGATATTTAATCCAAAATGACAAAAGAAGAATTCCCGCACACTGGCCAAACTTCCAAAGCAATTTATTGCAACATTTTGATCAGAGACCTTTTACTTTTTTGCTTGAAAAAGGTCTGTGACTGAAATGTTGCAATAAATTACTTTGGAAGTTTGGCCAGTGTGCAGGAATTCTTCTTTTGTCATAAGAAAAAGCATGAAATCAATTCACACCAAAATAGTGAGAATAACATAATTCAATCCTCTTCAAACCCCAGATGCCCCCCGCAAGACACTGACATGGTGTGCTGTACCTTTAAATACTCAAACAAATGGATCAAAAACTGACATATGTAATGATTCCCACGGCAACTGGTTAGGAAGACCACAGGTGATGACAAAGCACTTCTGCTGCTGTCTTTCATCTTAAGTTCATGATTATGGGGTGTGAGAAAGATGGCGAGACCTTGGGCGACAAGCAGCTACACACCACACGGTAAGGCACCCTGCATCCCTTTAATTAAAACTAATAGGCAGTAATTACAAGGAATCCGTCAAGACGCTGTCAATAAGCACATTTCTCTGAGGATATCAAAACACACACATACACACACACACACACACACACACACACAAAGCAGCAGCAGATAGGTGCTGAATGCTAGACCTGACTCCAGAACACATTCTCTTTTTCTGGTTGTCAGGAGAATTTTTGGACATTGTGACCCCCTCAGGGTACTCTTTCACAGCTGGGCTGTTAAGCATACCAATGTGACAGTGCTTGCTCTAGGCAAATTAGGTCAACATAGCAGGGGGAATCTGCTATTTTTACCATTTCATCAACCCCAGGTTTCCAAATAAAACATCAATAATTAGGATCACTGCTGAATCATTTGCATATACTTTAAGGTGTTATTACTCTAGTTACCATGTTAAAATACTAAATTATCTATTTTTATCAGCGTTGCTATGGTTTTAGACAAATCAGTGAAAGCATTAAGCTGTTAGTCAATTTCCTCCATGTAATGGATTGTATTAAAGCTTGTAGTCACATTTAATAAGTCTAATTGTGATGCATGACTAACCTTAAAAAAGCTAACCATAACCAACTGAACAAGCCGTCTAGAGGCTCCACTGATAGTGAAGGGTACAGGGTTATTAAACTATCATGTCTATTGTTCTAACAGCAAGTTCTGATTTGCTGATGATTGACTTCATGTGAATACGGACCCGTCCCACGCGAATATACTGCAAAGAGGACTTTTGAATCCACTCTGAGGTTTTTCTCCAGAGTCGTGACAGCAGCTCTAAGCAGAAAGAGCTGAGGTTAAAATGCAGGTTAAGTCCTCTCCGCCTGGTTCGCTGTGAGAAGACTCAGACTTTCTGACGCTCACAGACGCATGGACGCAAACTCCTCAACTTCCACCTCTTTACTCTGACTCCACTGCTCAGCACAGTAACACACTTACTGGGCTTTCCACAGAGGACTGTCGTCTAAAGGGTAACCCAAGTCCATCAGAGTGCTCAAAAATCAGTCCTACCGTGTTTTTTGTCTGCAGTAATCGCTGCTGGGCTCCAGCGCGCGGCGCTCCCTTTACAAACTCCAAAAGTCAAGAATCCGTCTGTGCTCCAGGAGAGAGAGAGAGAGAGAGAGCTCCACAAATACAGCAACAAGAGAAAAAGTCACCGCAGTTCACCAGAGGAGAGGACTGTTCCTCATGAGAGAGCGTCCAGCGAGCATGACAAACAGGCACACACACACGCGCACACTCTCACACACACACGCGCGCGCTCTCTCGCACACACTCATACACACACACAGCCCCGGCTCCCTGGCCTCTGTCTGCGGGGACGGACGGAGCAGGAGGAGGTGGGCTGGGACTGAGCAGCACAGACCTGATAGGACGAGCAGGCTGTCTGCGTTAACCCACTCACTGCCACGGAAGGGCCACGCGTGAGGACGCTGGCTGTATCTCAATGTCCCCCCTAAACCATAAACCCTGAACCCTTACGGACTGAACTGACGTGAAGTGGAGAGTGACTGTGTGCTGGAGTCTATAAGGACTCACAATGGTACAGGTAGCAAGGGGACAGCACCCTGATATTCTAACTTTACCTCCATGTCATCATGAAGCTCACTCTGGCAGCATTAGGGATTATTATTGGACACATTTAATAGTGTGGTACTCAAGACCACACAATCCCAAACTAAGACTTGCCCAAGACTGGAATGCACCAAGACCAAGACAAAAACAAGATTTGAGAGTGGAGACAGAAACAAGACTGGGACAAGTCAAGACCAAGACAAAACCAGGACCATGAAAATCAATTTCAAAAACCATGACAAGGTTGAAAGAACATTTTTGAATACATCTAACAGACAAAAACAAGGTTTCTGCAAATCTTTTGGAGCATAACATGGAAAATCCTCAAATCATAGAAAATGTGTTCAACTTGAAAAAAAAAGGTGTATGTATTTAAAAGCCACTGAAAAGTCCAGAATTATTTTATGCGAGAAAATACTGTCGTACATGTCACAACAGCTTAACCACAGAATGAAAATAAGAAGTTTTATCAAAGAGTGCAGATGGCCAAGTGGTTTACGTTGCACTCCATGAGGTGTTCCCTCAAGTGTGTCCACGTTCGAGTTCAGCCTGTGGCCTGTTTCCCACCTGTCACTCCCCAATCTCTCCCCCGTTCCAACTCTATCCACTGTTGTTCTCTATACATCCAAGGCATGAAAAGCCCCAAAAATGAATTAAAAAAAGGTTTCATCAATGTAAAAAAAATCTGAAAATATTTTAGTTTAGTAATAGTTTGTAGTTCAATTAATTTCATTTTACTAAATATTCTTCAAATCTTTACACATACCATGCATGTATATAATTATGTATGAATGTATGTTTGTATGTATGTATGTATGTATCAGGCAGACAGATTAATTTTCCTAAAGCGTCAACATTTGTTACAAACTACACTGTTCTCTATTTTAAATTTCTGTTTCGCTTTTGTTTGCCCTGTTTGTGGTTTTCCCCTGGATCCCTGTGTGTCATGTCACTTTGCTATGAACTGTGGGTCATTCCCTCACAGGAAAAGTCTGAAAATATGCCCTCTTAAGCCTGGCTCACACTACAGGATTCTAAAAATCTTATTAGATTCTGAAATTGGTTTGTATCTCAAACATAAGGAGAATCTTAATGGATTATCTTATCTAAAATCTAAAGACACGCACACTATATGATCTGAAAAAAATAACAAGCATACATTACAAGATTTTATCAAGACTATCAGATCTGATCAGACCAGAGAGAGAGAGAAATAATCCTGCACATACAATCATGCAATTTATGAATATTGTATACTAACATATGTAGAAGTGTGGTCTATCAAAAGGAAAAAGCTTAAAAAATGTTTTTATTAAAAGAGACACAGCAGCTTTATGTCAGGCATGACAATAGAGGTAAACAACAGTCTTGCGCTGCATATTTTGGCATCTTTTATCCATAATTAAAGCCCAATTATATACAACAGTGACAAACACCAGCATTTTATGTCATTTTTATTTTCTCACAAACAAGTAATTGACTGAACTCCTAAAATTACAGCCAAACCTCTGTGGTAACAACTTAAACACTACATGCACTGGGTGCCACACGTTACTCAAGATCACGGTCCTGCTCGATTTTGATGTCTACCTTTTCCTCTTTTTATTGGCTATAGTCATCCTCAGCAAAAACAACTTGCGTAAGCATCCTGATAAATATCAAACCTGTCTGAAAATTATTGGGGCGGCCCTTATTGTCAGGAGGGCCGTTGTTGAGGCTTAAGATTGATCAGCCACCTGCACACAGCAGAAGATAATTGGGCCTGAACATCAGGGGCAATCATGGTCTCAGTCCTGTTGTTCGGGCCAACTGTCAGGAAAGACTGATTTAGATTAAAACCGTCAGAATCCTGAAGTGTGAGCCAGGCTTTACGGAAAAGAAACATAAAGGGCTCAAAGAGTCAGCACAAGAGCCCTCACGCACTTCACGAACAAACAGTAGGACAGTCAAAGCCCTCGTGGACTTCGTGGAGATGCGCTTTAAAGTCAGTGTGTGTGTGTGTGTGTGTGTGTGTGTGTGCATGCATTCAGACTGGGCCACCGGTGCATTTTAACGAAAACCTAAAAAAAATGACATAGGAAGCTGCAGCAGATATGGAGTTCCCTAGTTCAGACTATACCAGTGCTGCTCAACCTTGGACTATTCAGGAGTCACATTCACAAGCAATGTTTCTGCAACAGCAGGTATCCCAAAACATACATCTTTTTCCCTGAAAAATGAGTTATGCATGCATACTACAGAAAATTTGTTAGGTTCCCAACATTTCAGATATATTTTTGTTAGGAACAGAGAGCAAAGTGAGAGAGGAGAATGAAGAGAGTGACACCATGCTGTGATAAGATCTGGGAGGTAAAGGGTTAAACCCCTTCATCATTGCTGAATCACCAGAAATCAGGTTTGGTATATTATTCATACAAACCATCCAGGTTTGTGGCTTTTCTTGTTTATCTATACCCATAAAAGAGAGTTATGTCATTTTCTGACATAAAGGAAACATTCTAACTCTTCTTATTTGAAAGCCTGGAGTCCAAACAAGGTGATATTTCTTCTTTAAATAATTGTTGATTTGATTTGATCTTTCCAGTTATAGTGGAGTTATTTTCTTCATCAATGAGAACTAGAATTGATGAGCTCTGCATGAGCTATTTTTCTGACAGGAATTAGTACTAGGGAGGGAGAGAACAGGGGGAAGCATAATTCAGCGGGTACTGTGTCAATACAGAGCTATACAAATAGGCTGTTAATGTTCATAGAGCAGACACACCGTGGTCCAACCGCCAACCAGTCGAGAAAATGCGGGAATCCTGGATTGCCAGTCCAGTCCCGGGCCATGGATCCCTCTCCCCTCTCTCAGTACAAAATGAAATCAGGACTGGGAGAAGGAAAGAGACAATTCTGCCAAATCTTTGTGTTGAAATGGACAGAAGTAAGTCCCTCTTGTAGAAATCAAGTCACTTCTTGCTCAGAAGAACAACCAGGTAAAGGTGATTAAATGGGCTGATCCATCTTTTGGTACAGAAATATAGTTCAATGGCAAGTGATGTCCATTCTTAACCCCCACAAACTTTCAAAACCTGAGGTAAAAAGATGATGGGCTTAGTTTCAGACTTTTAAAACGTGGGGCTGTTCTTCTGTGAAGACCTTCAAAAACCTGCAACATGAGAATAGCAGGTAACAACAGCTAACAAGTGGGGAGCTAGTGAAGGTGCTAGCAGCTAGCCTCAGACTCTTTATGTAAAAGATGAATATCAGTAACCTCAACCACAATCTTCACTGACTTAAAAGGAACCCTGACTGTAAGGACTAATAGGCATGAATATGCTTAAATGTTTGTCTCAAACTAGAATTTGTTGTTAAAAGACATAACAAATTGTTTTTTCTTTAAAAAATACAGTTTAAAACACAGTTTCAATCCTTCGGGCGCAGCCATTGTTTTACTGCCGCAATGCATTCTGGGTTGATGACGTAGATTGGTTGCTTGGTGCCGAGCATCTGGATTTGGCCGTTTCCTCACTACTAGTCGCCGTAAGTCACGAGGTTTGAGGAGGGAAAAAAACATAATAATGCCACATGTGGCTGCTTTTGGGTGCACTTTTCAGTCCAAAGGAAACAAAGAGACTGATGTTAGTCTGCACAGCTTCCCAAAAGACAAGAAAAGAAGGAAGTTGTGGGAAATCGCTTGTGGGCGTAAACAACTTCCCATGGAGCCGCGGCTATGTTCTGGCCACTTCTCCCCAGAAGCATTTGCTGCATTTAGCCGGCCCATGCTGATGAAAGAGCTGACAGGTGTGGGTCATTATAAACGGAGACTAAAGCCAAATGTTGTGCCGACTATTTTCCAACACAAACCCACAAAACTTCCTCTGGAAACCACTGAAGTCCGCTCCAGGACTTATATGATCCTGTATGAGATCCAGCCCGGTGCAACCATATGACATCACTACCCAGACGTTATTGCGGCGTAAACAACAATGGCGGCCTACAGGTGAAAATATTTTTTCAAATTTTATACAAACTAAGATATTTTGAGAGATTTTATTATCGTTATTATGTAGCTGGTAAAAACACTGATCATTTAGGAAGATGATGTTCTGGTAGCCTGGATACCTTTTAATATCACTAGCAGCCAAAACTACCACCCTCAGGTGGAGGCTGAATAGTTGATGCTTTGGTCTGTACCACAGTGGGTGTTGGTGTTCATGGAAAACAGAGCCCTTACCCCAGAAAAACAATAATAATTCAAGCAGCGACAGGTATCACTGCTCAAATTAAAAGGTCCAAAAAGGTCGTCCTCATAGAGACTTAATTTGCATCTCATATCTCTAAAAGTAAACAGTCACAGATCAGAAATTGGTAGTTCAGTTGCGTCTTAACCTTGAGCTAAGGAAATACATAAGGAAATATAGATAATATATTGGAATATAGGATGGCAAAGGAAGTGGTAGCCAAGATACTGTAGCACACTGAATACTGTCAGACAGTAGGAATCTGAAGCAGACTCTTGACTCTGAAGAGAAACTGTGATAAAACTTGTAAGATCACATATATGTGCCACATTTCTCCAGGGGCCCGTGGGGCCTCTGAGGCATGGGGACTATGGCCTTGGGAGCCAGAAAAGAAAAAATAATCTCCCCATTTTATGAGTTGAAAATGTTCAAGAGGTGTTAGATCACATCCTGCTGTGACACCTTTTGGGAGACAGAAATACTGGGATAGGAGCAGAGATGTGGGGGAGGACAAGATGAAAAGCAGATCAGGGAACAAACTGAGAGAGCAATGGAAAGAGGGTGTGAGTGAGTGAGAGGAAGGGAAGATGTGGAGAAGGAGACTGAACAGTAAAGATAAAATACACTCATCCTTTTTCTATATACATTTCCAGGCTTGGAGAGCTATCAAAACTTTAGTGTCACCACAGTCAGCAGCTGAAATGCTGAGTCAAGAAACTTTAAACCACTTCAAACCACTTCCTCTATCTGCTTTATCATCAGCTGTTCAACTGTTAAAACTGTTATTCTACAATGAACAAAGGAATTGTGGGTAAAATATGTGAGCTGTAGCTCTGCTAAACAGTCGGAAGGGGCTAGCGTGTGGAGCACTGGGAAATAAAGTGATGGAGGATAATGCAAAGTGAAAAGTGACTCACAACATGAACGCATGCCAAGGAGAGGGTTGCTGCCATCAAATTTAAAATGAGCATGTCTTTTTTGTACTTGTTGCCCCCATTTTTAATATCTAAAATGATGTCTTTGCACAATGTTTGAGTCAATACAGCCTTTACATTATTCATAAGTTTCCTTTTGTCCTCTGGATGTTTTCCCAGTAAATGTTGTATCTAAGTATATTGATACAGTGGGCCAAAAATGCTAATGCAGAGAAAAACAAGTAAGTGACAGGCCCCGAGGAACATGGGTTATGTCTGCCTGGGTATGTGTGCATGTGTGAGTGAGCTGGTTGTCTGTGCCTGTGTAGGCAGTCGGTGCTGAGTTGAGGGCACTTGGAGACCTTTCCACTCCCCCGTGGAGAGGTGTACGCCAAAGAGATGGGATCCAGGGCCCCTGCAGCTGTTCCCACACACACACACACACACACACACACACACACACACACACACACACACACACACACACACACACACACACACACACACACACACACACACACACACACACACACACACACACAACTCTTGCCAAGGAGAGCATTTGCTTAGGAAGCAAATTATCAGAGAGCAGATCTTCTTCTTCACACTTCTATTCTTTGTTCAAGACAATTTTTCCCAGGATGCGAAACATTGAGAGAATTGTTTGAAACATGAGATCAATCAAACTTTGTAAACTCAGTTTGTAGTTTAGTTTTCAGAAGGTGAGCAGTCTTCTCTCTTTGTGTTACTCACAGCCTGGTGCTCTGAGGCATGTCTGTAACTTGTAACATGAGTGAAACCTGTTTATGTCCCACCAGTGCTCATCTACCAACTCCAACCTCACCAAGCAGATAAAACGTAACCTGGCTCTTAACTTCACTGATAAACTCTCGAGCAGCTAATTGCAGAATAACAGCTGCATGTGGTCAGTAATGAACATTTGCACAAACAGCTTTGCCCCTGTTCTAGCCTTTAGCTTGTGCTCTATCGCTCTCCTGTTTATCTTTCTTCTGCTCTGACCTCCTTTTCAGGTCTGACAATCCAGCTCCAGTGACGAACATCACTACAAGATAAACCACAGAAAAGGACAGATCTTGCTTCTCTCTGACTTTGTTGGTCGACCTAGTGTCGATAAAGGGACTTCCAGTCTGCGTGCTGTAAATCCATTCAGGTCAATCAAGAAGATACAACCCTATACTGGTAAGTAGCATTTTCAAACTGCCATTGCCACTGATAGTCTGTTTAAATGATGGTTTATAAAGAGACAAACATACAAAAGAGAATGTGGCTTTTCAGGCGTTTTTGTTTTTGTTGTTGCAAGAATAATAAATAATAAACAAACAAACAAACAAACAAAACAGCTCTTCAAAGACAATTTTCCACCTCACTTAAAGTGCTCAACAGATTTTTCAAGTAATATTTTTTACATGGATAAGTCAGTGGTTCAACTGTTATTTGCATCATGGTAACAAAGGTTCTGGACCAAATTAAGATTGTTTCAGCCTGACAGATACGTACATGTGACATACAACAGCACTCTCTGCAGACTAACTAATTCTTTAAATTGAAAAAAAAAAAGAAAGAAAAAAAAAGCTCCCCTGAGTTCAACTGCTCAAGGACACTTAAGAACATGTGATGCGTGCCATTAACTTTTACTGGTTGTGGTTGTGAAGGAGCTGAAGGATGCTGTCTAGGTTTAAGACTCTGGATATAAGAAAAATTACTGAAATACATATTCAAGACCATGTGTCTCCAGTGAGCTATTGAAGATGGCAGGTTTCAAGAAAGAAAGCAGAGGAGTCATCTTTATTTTTAGGGTATGGCACAGGCAACAGGAATCATGTGGAACATGTGTGTGTGCATTTTTTTGTTTGGAGTAAAAGTGTGTGCCTTGATGCCCATTTTGGACAGGGTGTGTTTGTGTGTAAGGGGTCAGGTGTTGGGTGTCAAAGCGAGTACCAGCAGCGAGTAATAGAGACATGGTGGGAAAGCAGCAGGTCTGACACCAGTGAGCTCAATGATAAATGTGCACTCTGACAAATGGGCCAGAGGAATAATCCCACACATGTAATCCTGCCCCCCCCCAACACACACACACACACACACACACACACACACGCACAGACACACACACAAAATGTCAGCTAAACACAGTGGATGGAGTATATACTGTCTACTTTAATGTGTGTGTAAGGACAAAGGGAAATGGTTGCATTATCATTCCTTACCCAACTGCCTGTAATCGTCTCTCAGAGTAAACAAACTGTAGTGGAACAGAAACAGCCAGCCTGTCTACTTCCCAAAGCCTGATTCCCTAGCAGCACTGAGCCTTGTCTACCACAACAACCCCAACATCAAACAGGAAACTGATACAAGGAAAGTTAAGGTGTACGGGTGTCTTTTGTGCGTACAGGTGTGTGAGCAGCCTGCTCTGGGCTGTGGTAAATGTGGGCATGTTCAAATATGTGCATCTGTCTGTCGGACATCTCTAACCTCATCGGTCTGTCTGGACACTCGCACAGACATCATTAACCGCTGACTCATGATGGGATGATCATCCACACCTGGTGTGCTCATGTACTTATTGGACCAGGGGTCTGTTTCTACCTTTTTGTCTTATGGGGAAAAAACAGGTTGTTATTATTCATCAAGAATCTCCTGCTATGTGGTGTAACAAGGCATGGGGCCCAAGCTCAATCTGCTTTAGCCTTAAAGGCTTAAGAGAGAGACAAATGATTAGTGACAGACTTATGGGGTTACATATTGTTTGGGGTAAATAAGTGTCCTTGTAAAGGAACAACAGAGGGAAATCAGGAGTTTGCAGTTGATATCTGTAGATAATGGTTTCATTACTTGTATAGTTCAACTTAAATTTGATTAAAACATACAAAACTGTCTGATTTTGAAAAACTGGGTTGCACTGTTGGATAGAGAGCCTAACCCCACGCAGAGGTCCCACGAGAAACATGCTTAAGCAGTGTGGGTCCTGAGTGAGTATATTCATAATTCAGTTTACCCATCTCACAACTTGACAGTCACTACCAACACCACAGCACAAGTCATTAAAAGAAATGAATTAGAGCAGTAGCAGCTTCATCCCCATCAGCGGTCATCACCCTCTACAGGGGACAGTTCAGGGCATACGAGACTACAGCTTCACTTCCTAGCTTGGGAATTACACAGATTATGAACAACAGCAGCTGGGCGGAGTAGTTTGGAAAGCTAGCAAAATCATTGCTACCCCTGCTCCTGATGGACATCTACCAGCAGCTCATCCATCTTCAAAGATCCACACCACTCTTCCTCCATCCTGTTGTCCCTCCTTCCCCTCACATGCTCACGTCAAGCACATGATGTGCAAACAGCTGGACACAAGCTGAAGATCCATCCATCCATTTTCTTAACCGTCTATCCTGCTATTCAGGGTCGCGGGTGGCTGGAGCCTATCCCAGCGGTCATTGGGCGAGAGGCAGGGTACACCCTGGATTGGTCGCCAGTCAATCGCAGGGCTCACAAGAGAATTATGTTCAAAGGCATTCTACAAACTATGCACACTTTTCTTGCCTCTTTAAGACAAATTATATATATATAAGATGGTTGTGGCTTGTTTTTAGTGTGTGCACTGGCACTGGATCTGGTAAGAAAGAGTTAGTATGTTTAGATGCTGCTCCAGAAATCTGACTATGACCTTAGTCAGCATGAGAACAGACTATTGTAATGTAAACAGCTTAGTCTGACCAAGAACAGACTGAGCATTGCTTCATTGACTGACTGTGGTTGGATTCTCAGGACTCTGCAGGTCTTTGTAAGCCTCAACCGCAGCGTGAGTAAATTTCAGCTGGAAGAGGAAGTAGATAACCATGATAAATAGGGTAACTGTGCTCCAACACAACAAACAAACACTGACGTATACATTCACAAAAACATAAAGAGCCACAGCTTCAGCTATCAGTGTAAGAATATTGTTTCTCCTTCAGGTGAACCAAAAGTAGCTTGATACACACGCAGCTTCACTTATCAAAAAGGACACAACGTCATCTGGCGAAGCAGAGTGAGACATTCTCGGCCAGAAATCCAATTCTACTTTCTGAATACGCGTCCAGACTGGACCCCTGCTGTTACCATGGTGCTTTAAATTCAGTTGGACCAATGTGTGCATGTAAAGATACTGAGTATGTATCTCTGCATGCAAATGCAAGAGGAAATGACAGAATACAGTGAGTCTTAAGTATTTATCAATAACGACAAAACTGATGTGGAGGAACTGAAAATTTGGCGCACTTGTGGCACTTAGTCGACAAACTGAATACTGCATTTTTTCAACAAACTAAATCAGTCGCAGGGAGCTGTATGCTGAACTCTCTTAATGGTTTTAGGCACCCTTCTTTACCAATCTCTCTGAATTATTGGAAGGAATTCAGAATGATCATCAAAAGAAGCTCCTCTTCCAAAAATATAAATTAAATGCAGCCAATGACAATCTGTAACAACTTCATGAGCAAATCTTGGAAAGGAGAGACAGCATCGACCCACACACTGGCTTCAGGATTTAAAGCAGTTTCTACAGCTGTAGGCAGTGGGGTCCATACTGGAAGGATCTACAGACACATTTGATCCAACAGTCTGAGGACGTTTTCCCAGCCATGCTAAGAAGAGCTGGTCATCATTTAATCTTTTTATTTAATTTCCATTTCTGTCTTAATATCTAAATCATGTAAGCTTGCTAAACAGTGCTTAGAAAAGTTTTAGAAAGTAGTGGAAAATAAAGAAGGCAGCCCTGCGACTCTGTATGTGAAAGTTCAGGGACACAAGGAACAATAGAGACTTTTGTTATTTTAAGTTTAATGTGTCAGAGATGAAGGATAAGTTATTTCAACTCTGTTATCATCCTTTCTTTTTCTGTTAGAGCACAGTTTGGTTCTTGTGATGAATATAACCACTTTCTTCAGAAATGTTATTTGTCACAATACACAGAGGCTCCATTCAGGTCTCCCTGCAGCCCACATTAAGGCCTGGACTGACACCAGCCTTTCCTATAGGCCTTGCATGAGCTCTGGTCAAAGTCTCTGCCTCCTCTAAGCTGGCCATTGTTGTGGAGGCTGATAAATATTTACTCTTCCCAGCTTGGCAGGGAAATAAGTGGGAGGGGTGAGGGACTCATTGTGATGGAGGGGTCAGAGACACTGACAAGCCAGCAGGGTCCTTCCCTCTCTATTGGAGCCCCTAACTCCAATACACTTTCTGCCTGGTGCTGAGGACAAACCTGCTACCTGTCATAGTTACAGCTGGGCTATTTGTGAGTGTGAGTGTGTGAGATTACAGGACAGTCAGGGGGAGTAACTGGGAATCAGAGGAGGGTTCTCCTTAACCAGGAGAGAAAAAAGGATCCGCAACAACAGAGAACAGAGACTAAAAGGGAAAGATACTGGTGTTATGCAGAAAAAAACCCTCTCAGTATTATTTCGACATCCTCTGAGGTTTGTAATGTAACAGAATTTAATCTGAGGCCAAACAAAACACCAGTGTTAGCCAAACTTCAAATTTATACTGTTGTCAAAGCAAAAAACACAAATTAGGTTGTTATTTTTCACTAAATTAAAAAAGGTCCTCATAGTGGTCTGTGAGTAATCCATAGATGGAGAACACAGCTTTTTCCTCAGGCCTCGGCTTTGGGGTCGAGTTTCTAAACCTTGATATGATCTCATTACCCTTTCATAGTTAGTCTGCACCGTTCCTATCAGATGAAAGCACATCCATTTAAGTTTCCCATTCAAAACTCTGCCAGGAGGAAAGGAAAAGTTTCATCCTGCATGAAAAGTAAAGATATATAAAGAGACTAAGTCACGGGTTGATTACAGATTTGATGATTTTATACTGAAGGCCGGAAACATCATCTTCTCTCTGTTCTTGGTTAAAGGTGACTTTTGTTTTGTTTTGAGTCCACTGACATTTTTGAGAACAGAGGCTAGTTTCCTGACATTAATCTGTTGAATTTAGTCTGCCATATATATATAAACAGAATATATGGGCGTTTTTTTTGTAAAGCAAAACACAGTCTCACTAAGTTCGACCTAAAATCAGTACAAACAGTAAAAGAATAAAGTTAGTTCTCATTATAAATGACTATGCTCTATCAACTACAGATACAAATGGTGTCACATCATAGTGAGGGGGTGAAAAAACTATTTTTTTTCCCTATCTGCAATAATCAAACGTGTAGATTTAAACTCAGATGCTAATGTGAATAAATTGTCATATCCTTCACTGAGTCATTACTGATGACTGAAAAGAAAGACATGAATTAGATTAAAAGGACAGGATCAGATTGTTGTTTATAGGTTACTTCATGAATAAACCCAAAGATAATGTCACATTTTAGACGTGATAAACTGATCATAATGTCACTAACATGCAACAGATCAGCATGTTCTCATGAATTCCTGCACCAAATGATTATTAATGTCAATAATGAGTTTTTCCACTCACAGAGGAGCCTCTAAAAAGCATACTACAGATTTTTCTCTCGTTCTAACTTTTGAATTTACTCTCGGAAAGATATGTACTCTGTTTGAATGAGGTGAACCCTTCAGTGGAGTTATCTCTGGGCTGACTGCAGACGGAAAAATGTTTGAATTTTAGTGACCAAACTCAGGGCGTGGCCCCCATTGAAAATTTATGGTGGCTTATTCCAAAGCAGGACCCGACAAGTTTAAGAGAATCAAAAGCAATAATTCAAAAAGAATGGGACAAGATGAGCCCTTAACAATGTGCCAGGCTGGTTTTGAACATAAAGCCAGAGTTATAGCTTTACTGTGTCCTAACAGAGGGATGACTAAATTTATTGGTTTATTTTAATAAATCTAATTGATGTAATTTTTGTTCAGTTTTGAACTCAATTTCTGTTATTTGTTGACTTTGATGTCGGCAATGTTGAGACCCGACATATTGAAACTGTCAAGAATTGAGTTTTGTTAGTTTTTCTTCTATACAACACACAAACAAATATAAATTTTGTTTTTATCCATCTGATGCACACTTTTTAAAACACAAAAATACCTTTCCACAGATATTTTATCATACTTGAGATTGTGTAAACTTTCAAGTATCAAAAAACTTTTCTCCATTCAAGTATTTATGGTCAGGAGAACTGATTATTGCAACTGCCAACAACATGGTGCTAATTGTCTTTTTTCAAGTCTACTATTAATACATTTTTGTAATTTGGTTTAAGAAATACTATGTCCATTGTTTCCAGAGCTTTAAGACCTACTGATAAATTTTGTTTTACCTTACAAAATCACTTCTCAGAAATAGTCATTTCACTCATCCTGCTGATTTAAACATCTCAATACTCTGAACAATCACTGCTTGTGACAGAATCCAGGTGAGCTGCTCCGAGTGGAAGGTGATCGTACTGTAGAAGCAGCAGCAGAATCTGGAGTGGAACACCTCCAGGGCTTTAACCCAAAGACAGGTGAAGGTCCTGCATTATAGTTTATCTTTGATGCTCATAAGCTTAGTCTATGTGAATATACAAGGAACTATTTTGCAACACACACTGCATTTGCTCCTTTCTTTACTTTATCTTGGTCTAATTTAGCCAGACTTCAGACCCCTGGCATATTAAGCCATCCCTGCAAAGCCACTATTCACCTGAATTCTCCTTTGTGCAGTTTAATACTTTTTCTGCTGTAACATCTGTCCTACATATCCATCACAGGGCCTCTTTAATAATTACCCTGCACCCACACTGACGTGCCTGCACAAGCACAAAAAGAAAACACACAGAACAAACACATAAAGGCACATTTATAGACTGTTCAGAGGCATGTTTGTGCTCCGCGGATTTGATTTGACATCAAAGGACTCCTGGGACTTGACAGCAGAATCGATGAGCCCAAATGTAATGGATTTAGTTTTGTTTTATAAATGTGGAGACAGCTCATTAAGATAGCACTGTTCTGGTCCCCATCCTTATAAAAAATAATAATGATTAACAAAATCTGTCAGTCCTACCCCTGCAACTACTAAGTGCCTACAAAGCATGGGCTACTTATTAACACTGAATGAAAATGATGAAAAGATTTGGCCTATTCATTACTACTACATGACTTTAGTCACATCCACTTACTCTGTCTTTAGATAATCTGTGGTGGCTTCATTCCTCTCAGCAGATTGAATCATTAGTCAAACTGTGGACACGTTTCAAGTTTAATCATATTTTGGCTGAAGAGACAGCTTCATCTGAGCTAATGCACTGATGTCATTTCACTACACCTGGGTCTTATTATATAGAGGTCTGGTGTTATCCTAACACCTCCCTCACATCAAGAAACACAACAGATTATTAAAATCAACAAATCATAAAACTTAATGAAGACATCATCCCAAGCCTCTGCAGCTGAAGATTTTAATGAAGCAAAAAAAGGTATAATTGTGCCAACATGAGGTTCTGGACTTGGAACAGGTGCCAGAGGCATCTTCAGACGGACGCACTGTAGCATGAATAAACATCCTCAAAGCACTCATTAGGCTAATAAAGCCTGGAAGATAACCTCAGGCTTTGGATGCTGGAACAACAGTCATTTACAACTTCTCACGATCAAAGTTAAGTAGGCGGTGCTCAGGCTGTGCTGGGAGGGGGAGGCACGACTGTCAGGCTCAGAACAAATGTACGAGCAGCCTCGTAATCAGGGGTTCCTATGCACAAGACGGTCAACACAGCTGCTTTCTGAGGACCTCGAGGGAGGGGGATCAATGGATGCTTATTGGTCGACTTGTTTGAGTCGGCAAGCTAGGAATTTTTATGTTGAATAACACAACCTTTCGAAATCTCAGTATTTAATCTCCAATGTCTCTTTGGTTTTACAAGGAGTTCTTGGTTGGTATGAGCGTCAGCTGTTTTAGAGGCAGATGTCAGGCAGCAGGACTCATTATTTGGTTAAATAAAGGCCAACCAAGCTCAGCAAATGTCTGAGGATGTGACCCAATGCTCAATTTTTGGCTCTTTAATAAGCACCCAAAAATGTCCAGTTTTGGTCAACCACTTACAACTTAAAATAACATGTTGACACGAAACAAAACAAGTCCTGGACCAGGACTGGAGGCTCTTAATAGCCTTTCAAAGGCTGTAAAGAGCACAAGACGACCTGGCTGTGCCAAGCCCGAGTCTCAAGTCCAGCAGAATCAACAACAGACGCTGTCCACGTTATAAAGCAGCTACAGCTGCTCCACTAAAGCCCTTTTTGAAGTCAACCAACAATTATACACATGCTCATACAATGATCGCACATCATAATAAATGAAAACAGGTGCACACATTGCACAACCAAGCCCAAACACATCTGCATGTATGAAGCTCATGTCAGGGTGCTCAAAGTAAAGCGTTATCATTTTCACAAACACACAAATATGATCAAACAATGATCAGCTAGATGTGTTTCTGAAACCAGCACAAAGCAGTGTGGAGCTTCTACTCTAATAAGTAGCCTGTGCAGAAAAACAGGAGAGTAAACAAGCTTGCAGGGTTGTTGGCTGACTGACATGTCCCAGAAAGCTTTGCTACAGGTCAAGGCAGAGGAACCAGAGACATTTTTTTGATAGAAGAAATGCTGCTTTCCAAAACCCATCGGGATGTTCACAGAGTCTAAGATGTGAATGTTTTCCAGCTCCTCCTTAGTAGTTTAGATCCATGTTAAAAGGTCTGTGAGGGCACTGTGAGCCATAGGTAAACACCTTTACCTTGCT
The DNA here is from genome assembly GCA_008086565.1 of Thalassoma bifasciatum. NCBI lineage: Eukaryota > Metazoa > Chordata > Actinopteri > Labriformes > Labridae > Thalassoma > Thalassoma bifasciatum. The sequence goes on along the minus strand of RPOG01002245.1, from coordinate 47,423 downwards.
CATTGACCCAGTTGTAGCGAGGTGAAGAACAAATATCTACCTTTCACAAGAGGCTTGTCTGTGCTTGCCTCACAGAGGCACAGGGGAAAGAGAAAGGACCATGAGTGGCTGCTTTAGTGCGTCTCCTCTCTGACATGTCGCTTTTATTAGGCTGCTTGTGATTAAGGAACACTGATTACAGGATCCTGACTCTTGTCCATTATGTGCTGAGCCAAGGGGAAGGATAATTTAATGTTGGTTTTGTAATTAATGCTTTCTTTGAAGGCTTAATTACATACTAAAATAAGATGGCAATTATAAAATCAAGATCTAATCGGTTAGCTGTCTGTGAAAAACATCACAACAAATGAAATACAGAACAGGGATGCAACATCAAGGTGTCCACTATGATCAATCTATGTACATTACCCACTTATCTTTTTTAAAGACAATCTTTCCAAAAAAATGAAGGAAAACTCAAATCAAAACCAACTTTGTCCTCCTTTCCCCTTAATAATATTTGCCACAACCACACAATGTTTCTAACCTCAAGCATTGTGGCTGATAAACATTTAGAGAAACTCCAGCTAGTTAGAGCAAACTTTTCATCCGGAGAGGCCGCCAAAATAGCAGTGCTTGAGACTAGACATTTTTTTTTTTTTAATTTTCACAGTAATGGATTGGAGACAGTAATGGAGACTCAACAGTTTTGTCTAAAAAGAGAAGTATATCTGCTTTCTGTGGAAGGATCCTTGATCTTTCAGGGCAGATAGTAACTCAAGTCATGGAAAAGGATTGATAAGGGAATTTTTAATTAAAGATGCTAGGGATATTGACGGTTTGAAGCATTTCTTATCGACTCTGAACAGGAACTGGTTCTCGACACCATCCCCACAGCTTGGTGCTGAGACATGTAACGTTAGTGGATCAGTGCTCATCCACCAAGCAGAGCAAATGTAACCTGGCTCTTCCTTTTATTGATGGACTCTCAGGTTTGAACACATCACTGCAGAATAACTGCTGTATGTGGGTTGGGATGAGCATCAGCACAAACAGCTTGGCCCCTATTTTAGCCTCTAGCTCATGTTTTAGCCCCGAACCTGTGCTCAATCACACTTCCATTTAGCTTTCTTCTGTTCTGTTTCTGTCGGACAGTGTGTGATCACGTCGGACCACTATATCTACTAAATAAATCATTTTCAGCAGAGAAAAACACAGATCTGCGTTCTCACTGCTAAACTTCATCAGCCTGCAAGGCATTGTAGTGAAGACTCTGCTGTTCAGTAAATCAATCAAGTCATGCCAGACCTGACTGGGAGACAGCATTTAGAAATAGCCAATTTTTGTGCTGATAATTCCATTTTAAATTACATATTATGATTAGGCATATATATAAAAATGAGACTTGAGAGTTTAATATGACCACGTTTATCTCCAACTGATGGAACATCCAGCTAAACAGTATTCAGGGTTCAGATATGGTTTGGTGATGTAGGCCCTTGCCCCTTGTGCAGGTGGGCCCAGGTTCAAATCTAAGCCGTGGCTTCTTTCCTGCACATCACTTCTTACTCTTACCCTTTTTCCTGCCCCACCCATCAACCTGTCCTCTCAAATTAATGTCATACAAAGCCCCAAAAACCCTATTTGAAAAATATTGACTAAAGCGAAACATACTCTTTTCACATTTTTGAATGAATTAGTCATCTAATTACACAATTGATATACAAATATATCAGAAATAACAATGTTCAGTGCTTTAAAAAAATAAAACAGATGAGCAGTATGTAATCATTACTATTTTTGCCACTTTGAAGACCTTTCATGGGACCAAGCAGTAGTTTGTGTTTCATGCAGATTTTGATTGATTGATAGATAGATTTTTATGATGTGGATCATGTGAATTGATTGACTGTTTAAATTCAGCACATGCAGCATTATCTTTTAGCAGACAAAGAGGATGTAACAGATCTCACCTGTAGGTTGACAGTGGAGCATGCCTGCATCTCATGTGTCAGTCTCTCAGCATGCTCGCGGAAACACGATAAATCTGTGAAGAGACAAAGACATTTAAGCATCTCAGATATTTCCATGGACATTTGAGAATCAAACTAACCCTCCTCTGAAAACTAGGGATTTAACAATTCCAGGGGTTCAACATACACAGAAGCACTGTAGCAATGTGGGGAGGAGGAGGGAGGGTAAAATTTGCACTGAAGAGAAAAGAAAGACAAAGAATGCGTTCAGGAGTAGCACCAAGGGACCTCAAAGCCTGTGGATACAATACCCACTCACAAAGCAGCGACAACAGGACTCTTTCTCACACACACACACAGGCACGCTCGAAGGCACGCACACACGCACACACACAGACACACAGAAATCTGGAAGTCTCCTTCCTCTTCCCCTCTATTTAAACACACTGACCCCCCAGCTGAAAGGTCACAGCACTGCTGGCTCCCCTCAGTCTGTTAATGAGGGCGAGGCGTTCACTTCAGGGTAAAAACGACACAAAGTGACAGGACAGCGCTCACATCATGGACAGTATGTTAAAGGCTGAAGAAGAGATAAGGATGTTGAATTAGACCTAAAAGGTTTTAAAGCAGGGTTCTTTTAGGGGGGCACATAGAGCCTAATAACAGGGATATGAAATGTCCTTGAGTTTTTCTAATGGCTCCACAGAACAGGAGCCCATTCAGACACAACATATGGTCCACATCACCAATTACCAAGGTGTGTGTGGATAGAGAGAAGATGAAGAGACTGGTAGTGACAGAGGGAGCTGAACTATGGACAGATGAGGGCGGCTCATTCTGCCAATTTAGAGGAACAACCTCAGGTCAGAGGGCCGTTTTCAACCAACATCAGGCTCAAGGCTCCACCTGGAAACCCTGTCTAAAACTATACGGCTGCATCCAATACAGTTTTGATGGCAGGGTAGTCATCCATTAATGAAATGATTAACTCATTGGCTGCCAGCTGTTTACAAACATTAAAACGGATCTCACAAGACCAACAGAATATTATATTCAATGTCTATGTTAACACTGAAACTACCAAATGAAAGAGTAAAATCTCTTCTTTAATCAGGGGAAAAAGTTTGTTTCTACCTCTTTCTGTTTCCTCTTCTTTTTTTTTTCTTAAATCAGCAGCGAAAACAGGTTGGATTCACCAAAAACACCTGTTTTTGGCCCATCAACTGAGAAAACAAACTCTGATATTCTGGCGCTCGTCTCTGAAGCTCCATCCTTGGATCCTCCCCATGATCTCCACTGCCTTTTCTTATCATTGCAACACATACTCTGTTAAAGTGTGAGCTGCCTGAACTTTTCAGACTATTAACGTCTGCCACTGTCTCTCTGTCGTCTCTTCTCATAATCTTTGCTGATCTCTCATCAAAAGCCAGCACTGCTGCCACCTACAGGCGTCAATTTACGAGCCTACTTGTTCACAAGTGTGATATTAATGGATGAGCTCTGCCAGACCATCCCCCAGCCCACCCCATTGAAAAAAACACCAATGTAGGAAAATTGATGCCTATAGACATCAATGGAAGACAATGAGTTAATAAGCTTGTTCAAAAATATTTTTTAAAGCTTTCCCAAAGTTACTGCACCCACATAAATTATTTTCCTTCATAAAAGACAAATTGAACTCTCTAAAGTTGTCCCTGTATACAAGTAGGCCCAGACTGATTTCATTAAAAGGTGACAGAGATTTTTTTTCGCAGTGAGCAAAAGTTTATCATGGTTAACATCAATACAATAACACCATCAAGATTATCGAATTTGCCATGCCAAAAACAGAGGATGTAGAGACCGTATCAGGACTGCAGGCAGGAGGAACTGTTGGGATGTGATGATGAGCATTTTCCAGGTTCAGCAATCTGTACTAGAACGATTGCATTTTTTCCTTGTCAGTATCCCAGCAAGCTTTCTCAGTGAGTATCACTCCAAGCCAAATTATTAAGTTAAGGTTGAGAAGAACAGACCAAGGCCCAATTCCAATTCCTTTCTTAACCCTCAATCTTAACCCTCAAGCTCAACCCTCAATCTTAGTGGCCCTCAAAACCAAGTGTTAAGGGCTATCTTGTGACTTAGAAATGGGACACCCCTTAAATGCAAATGAAATTGTTGTGGACTGTCTGTCAGTAATTCCTTCGGTTAGCATTATCAAAAAAATATCTGTATAAATAACACAACCACGGACATATTCAGCTGTCACAGCATACTATAGTTTATTGAAAGGTAAACACCAGCTATAACTATCGTTACATAACTCTGCAGCTACAGGAGATGACATTAGCCCGGTCATCTTATACCATTATCGGCACAAGCATGTTATATAGGCTGTTATCTTGATAAAACAATTACATTACCACGGAGAAAAATGACCATTTTGTAACGTTAACTAACTTTAACGATAGCAACATGGCTTGTCCACACCGGACGCTATTGACAAAAGATCATAAAATAAAAATAAATATTCTGCAACAACGAGGTAAATAATCCATAAAATGGGTCTAAACTAAGATAATACAATGGTTCTCGTAATATTTATATCTCCATTAACAAAGAAAATACTATATTTGTTGCTCGCCTTCTCTGCCGCTTTGGACGCCATGTTTATTTACCGACAATACGCAATGCATTCTGGATGTCCCTTAGTCCCAAGGGTGGTGTCGGAAAATCTCAATATTGAGGGAGATACAGCCTCAATCTTGCCCCTCAACCTCAACTTTCTGAGAATCGGGACAGCACTTACACTTCGCGGGAGTGCGCATTGAGATTGAGGGATAAGATTGAGGGTTAAGACAGGAATTGGAATTCACCCCAAGTCTCCAGACTGACCCTAATTAATTAACCAACAGCCATCTGTGGAATAATTTCCATCTTACCCTGGTCACTGCAGGCCAAGACTTCAGTTCGCCATTTCTCTCCCTCAAACAAAACTCACTTAAAAACTATCACTGTGGCTGAGATAGTGAGTTTCAAAATGAGAACTACTCCAGAGTAGAGGCTGGCTAAAAACTTAACTCACTGGTTTCACTTTAATGAGCTCAGGCTGGAGGGAACTACTCCCAAATACCAACCTTTCTGCAATTCTGAAAGTGTTCCCTTTGAGTCTGAGAAGGCACAAACAATCTACTGATTCAGTGGTAGAATCCTTTCCCCTAAGCCGCTATTTGCTTTAGCAGTGATGACACAAGTTGAGGAATTTGAGCAATGCCTGTGTATCGTAGACTCATTTCCTTTGAGGCAGAGCCATCTCAAGACAGACATGGCAGCAATGAAGTTGGGCTTATTTCTACATCTGCCAGTATCCCACACAAAGGTTTGGACAGACTCTTCCTTTAGCCTGACGTTTTCACAGAAAGAGAATGATTCTGACACAGGGATTTACTTTCTTCACCTAAAGCTTTTTCACATTATATTTTACATTTTACATTCACACAACTATTTTCAGTAAAAAGGTCCTCATTGGTGTCTTTTGCGTCTTCATGTGAAAGCAAAATGACTTGTGTCAAAGCCTTCCAGGTGTAACTGAAAGAAGTTTTCTTTTTGATGCACTCTAGAAACCCTGACAGAGATGAAAACAATCTCGGGACACCATCCAGCAAACACCCACAACTCCCTGCTTCCTCCATCTGCAATATTTTTTAGCCTTTCGAAAAAACGCCTAACATGCAAATGACTTCTTTAAGTTCACAAGAGTTTGAAGATACCAGTCAACTTTTGAAAGGTAAGGGGGAAAACTAAGTTCGTAGCAGACAATAACGAGATGTCATCAAAGGAATTCATAAGTGATGAAAGCAGTAGCTTATGAAAGGAACTGGAAAAAGCAATGACAAGCCTGAAAGAAGCTATGGTGATGTGGACTTAACAAATTCAATAATCACAGGATGAGGTAGTCAGAGTTAAAAGAGATGAATGAACTCCTGAAACAGTTCAGTCCACAGATTTAATCTCATAACAAACTTTAGGAGTCACCTGATGTAGTCTACCTTTATAGACTCTTCTGATGCTTTGACCAAAGTCTTAAGGGAGGGAAAAATCAGATGAATAGCCACACGCGAAGACAAGTGTACCTCCACAAACATACTCTTCTCACGTCACTTCATTCTTTTGTGAGATGATCAGCCTGAGAGTCGTTCAGAAACACAGACAAGATAAAAACCAGATCAGGTTGGCAGATCACAGCACAGCTGGTGTCTCATTTCTGAAAGTTTGTGATAATGAGGGGGCACAAATGTGTGCAAGAGATGGGTGTAGTTACTGTTTATTCAAAAAGAAAAGAAAAGAAAAGAAAAAGAAAACCTTGGGGAGATTGTGGATAACTTTTTAGAAACACGTGCTTATGAAGACAGGGTGGTGCAGTGCTTCTAGTCTGCTTTTTACATCTGCCTTGACTCTACGCTGGAGTGGCCAAAGCCGTCATGAGCCCTTCGCTCTTCTGCTTCAATGTGACCTGCGACATTTTCCTCGCACTATTTCACAGCAATTTTCCTAATTTGGATTCAAGTAATTCAAGTATTTATTCAAGTAAGCAATTGTTATTTTTTTAATCCAGAAACTATGACAAGGAAGGAGAGAGAAGATGTTGAAGGTGATGAAATGTAGAGCTGATTCTGGACATGCTGTAACAAATGTGAGGTGTGGGGTCTGAATTGCCTAATACAGTTACATTTGGGAAGAGGTGCCACCAGGCTAAGTGAGGTGTGAGATTGGGCTATGTGCTCACGAAGGGGTAACATCAGGTTTAGAGAAATGGAGCCCATGCAGAACTGCTCTAGATTAGTAGTCATGGTGAATCAGCTCAAGGCTGACTGCAGAAAGACTGGAAACCACAAACAGGCCAAGCCAAAAAAAAAATGGCTCTTACCACATTAAAAACATATTTACAGCCTGGTTAAAAAATAGCTTAGGTCTGAATTGTTCATTTCAATATCAGTGCACACTGTTTGTAGAGGTGGGAGAAAAAATTGATTCATGTGAGCATTGGGAGTTTTGTTTTAGATTTTTTTAATTGATTTTTTTTTTTTGGTCAAAAATATATTTTCCAAATGTAAATGTTCTATTTCACCCCTCAAAGCTGACTCTTGAAAAGAGAGCACAAACAGCTCATTCAAGCATATTGCTGCTGAGTAAATCTGAGTAAAAACGGACTCACAAGTGAGATTGATTTTTCTGGGAAAATATGACACCTGATATAGTCTGCAGACATCAACATTATTTGAACTTTTTTTCACTGATGTTAAAAAAAGTGAACTGAAAATCACAAAAACGGGGATATCATAGAATCGCTATTTTACACCAAATTGGCACCTAATTGTAAAAGAATTAAATCGAGACGAAAACGTATTTCCTCAGGCCTGATGGACTGATTATATCTTTTAGACTTGAAAAGTTCCAAGATATTAGGATCACAAGTTTGTCCAATCAGAGGCACAACTCAACTGACGTGACTGAAAGAAAACTCTGTAACTGTTGGAAAGATGCCCAGGAGTGTCATGGCTCCCACCACCAGTCAGCTTCATAACTCTGCATTAAGACTAGACAGAGGATGAAGTGGACAGACGACATGCCTCTTTTATCCAGTCTATGGTGACTTATAGCTTGGGTCTCTATGAGTGATGAGCGGATCCAACATTTGTCATTACTTTTAACTTTTTTTGAAGGTATTTTCAGGCTTTTTATCCCATTTTTCAGAGGATAGGACAGTGGATAGAGGAGGAAACACTGCGTGAGTGGGGAATGACATGCAGAAAAAAGGCCCCAGACTGGATTCAAACCTGAGCCACCAGCTCAAGGGCTGACCTCTGTATATGACTGTATATAGAATGGACAGCATGGCTCCTCCGGTTTCCATGCCAAAACAACCCATCTGAAGCTCTGCCATCTTGTGAACTAGCTCCACCCATTCAGTGTACCGACCTGCAGCCTTACGTCGTCCCTCTACGGCATAAACTTTTACCCTTCCTTAATTCTTACAAAGCGTACAGAAACCGAAAAGAAACCGACAGGGAAAGTCTCATCTCTTCTTGAATCTCCTTCCCAACGTACCTTGCTATTCCAAAAGAACTATGCATAAATAGCAGCTGTTGACCATCTAATGACCAATGAAAAAGAACTTTTAAAAGAAAAAGAAGACTTGAACACACTGCAGCCCAATAATAACTCTATATGACTGCAGCATACGGGTGTGAGGAACATTTCTATGAGTTGCATGTTTTCTTTAGAGTTTGACCACAGCTCCATTCACAGAATGAATAGGGGTTAAATAGTTTTTGACCTTTACTGCAGCCAGTCACCAGGGGGAGTAGTTTTTGTGGGGTCCTCACTTCCCACTTAGCTAGATGACGACCATTCCACTTCCAGTATGTAGCCTGGCCCCAGCTTTAAAGTCTCAATACTGATATAACTGAGATTTTAGGTACTGCTAGTTCTGATTAAATGAGTGAGGGGTCTTAAATGAGTCAGTGGTGTGTGATCTGGAGGAGCCTGTAGCAAAGCTGTATAGCTACTTTTAACAGGTAAATGTCAGTGCCCCAGACTCATGAGGTGAAGCTCATCACAGTTACATCTCTTGACTGTCCTGAGTTTATACAAGTTCTACTGCCTGATTACTGTGATAGAATAGGATTTTTAAAAATTCTTTTTCCCTCCAAAGATCTACCAAAAATATTTTGATCAGAGGTCTTGGTACCATTTTTGTGGTTCGAACTGTTGAAGCCTGAACATCATGTATGCATTTCTAAGTAGCCTGCAATTACAAAGACAACACTGCCTTATCACCAAGCATTTCCTCAAAGTGAACCCAGAGTTCAGATCTGACGGTCCCTGGAGGAAAGAGGAGAATCAGTTCAGGGGATTTGTCTTTCATTTGTATTTCTTTGCTACAGAGGATAGGCCACAAAGCTGACCAGAGCAGCAAGACAGCATCCTTGCAGCTGCTTCTGTGTGCCTTAGCACCGTCACTGTTTGTGTTCCCAGGAGAGGTGGACAAAGCGCTTCCAGGTCACTCTCTGGCTTTCCTTCATATTACCAAAGGTCAAACTGCAGGAACACAATGCTGACCCCTCATGCCAAAAGTTAGTGTTGAACAAGTTGGAAAGAGGATAAGAGGATTAAGAAGAGGAAAGAGGAACAACCACATCTTTCAGGGTCTTCAATAACTAAAGTGATACATAAATTCTACTTGTTTCTTGCTCATCTGTCTCTAGATTGATGTTTGGGCTCAGGCCTGGTTAAAATCCAGATGATGGCATGTTGATGATATTGCTTTTAAATGGCAGTGAGCTCATTAGTACTGGCCTGCTGTTGCATTCACTCAAGCAGGACCAAAGATGTCATTTGGAGGAACTGCAGAGGGAGGAGAAAAGGGGGGGTGCAAATAATGACTTCCTTCAGTCTGAAAAACAAACTGTGGACACACTTTTGACACTACATTAGAAGATAAGTGTCATAAAAGAGAGATGTAAAGCCCTCCATACGTTGTAATCCATATCTCAGGTTATGTATAAAAGAGGGGACCAGGGAAAGGATGGGTTTACTTTGTGGGGTAACAACATCTGGATCTTGTAATACATGCCTCAGGAGTTCCTGACAGTCCCTTGCTCACAATTGTGCAACAACCCCCCCCTCTGTCCATCCACAACACTCCCTTCCCCTCTCCTTCGTCTCCTCCCTCCCCGTTCTCCATCCTTCACTCTCCTCACACAAGGCCATGTGAAAACTGCCAATTACCAGAAACATCAGAGTTGGACGTGAACTTGGAATGTGTAAAACACAGAAACTCCTAACAAGGCCTGCACTGAAATGTGATTGAATGCGTCAGCGGGCCATAAAAAAGGCCCCCTCAAGATCAATGTCATTTTCAAAGTTTATGTGGAGGACTTTCCGGACTGGGGAGTGACTAACGTTGGGAGGAGGGCAGTGGAATCATTATGTACCACCAAAAGACTCTTTTTCAGCCAACACGCAGAGAACAAGCAAGGTCTTCCAGCTGCCTTCCATCATGAGCTGTAACGGACAGGAGGAAAGAAAGAGGGGAGCAAAGAAAAAGGGGTTTAACACCTGCAGCAGGGTGCCAGCAAACATTCCTTGGTCCTCTGGCCCTTTCGTGATGCACGCCATAAATCTTTGTGATTAGCTACAGTAGCAAGCCTAAGTGCACTTTAAATCAAAACCCCAAAGGAGGGGCTGTCATGATTTTCCATCTTTGGAGGTTTAAATTAGACCAAAGGAAGTCCAACTCCATGTCTGGTAACAGTTTTACTGAAACGCATGTAAACGATAAGACATCATGGATTGGAAACATGAGCCTTCAACACATCTTTAAAGAAGCTCTTATATGCACAGGAACTGAAGAAGTACATACCTGTGAAAACATAAATACCAAAGTTATACTGTGCTGTGAGTGTTACGTCATTGTCAGTCTTAGGCCAAACCTCTCTCCAAATGTGGAGATAGAGAAAGATTGAGCACTCTGTTCTAATGTTAGACTAACAGATGGACAGATAAAATAAAAAAAAGCATTAAGAAACATAATCATGGCTGTAGAATGACACTCATGGGAACTAACACTGAATCTGTTGAAGGGTGCGTGAATGCTACAGCAGTGAAACTTTTATTAATTTATTACCTTCTACCCTTCTGCTGCTGGACATGAACATTAAATGCTCTCTGACCTCCAATCCCCTACCAAGCACCTCAAACTCTGTCTCAGAAACATTATTTTTCTCCAGCTTAAGCTTGTCAAGCCTATCACTGTGCATTTTTCAGTCATAGGGTGCTTTACACTGACTATCTATGGTTGAATGTGAGTGTGTGGAGGTTGGAATATGAGGTTGAACCATGGCTGCATGGTCCTACATGGTGAATGCATAAAAATGGGTATGGGTACCACTCTTTTATGAATTGTAAGTCATTTTGCTGCTTGGTTTTTGATGTATTCTCACTTTCAGTATGTAGTCCATGCAACATTTTAAATGAGACCCTGGGCATTTGTGTGGACATAAGTCTATAGAGTTTTACCAAACTAAAAGAAGAGCTGCAGTCATTTGAAAATAGTTTCATTTCCAGTGGAGTGCCTGGAATCCCAACAAACATTGCTTTTTTTGTCAAAAACCCAAAAAAGCCCCTGTCATAATAATTTCAGATTTATAAGACCTTGAACATGCACACTTTCACACCATGTTCTCTTCATTCATCACAATCCACCTGAGAGTATGTGCACATAGTTCAGCTCAATATTGCGGCTTTGTCACGCCTACAATCAACCATATATGGTCAGTGCAAAGCACCTTGTGAATGAAAGTGCAGAGCAGCGCAAAAGAGTGGTGCTCATGTATGGAGCGGAGGTCATAGAGCTTCCATTTCCTTTAGCAATCCATCATATTGCTTTCCATTTTGACAGTTGTTAGTTCTACCAAAAACGGAACACATCCCACAGCTTTTATTAAGAAATATGAGAAGGAAGACAAAACACTGCAAGAGAGGACAAAAAACGGAAATCAAAGTCAGCCGTAGGAGACGTACTGGAAAACAAGGATGAAAGGAGTAAATAAGAGAAAGAGTACACAAACTAAGGATGGAGGTTGTGCAACATTGCATGGTTTGGCTTTGATTTGTTCAAGTCACTTTAAGGTATTCCTGAAACTAAAATAGCCAAAGACATGGATTAGGCTAACCTCCTCCACAGCCTCCTCCATCTGTTTCTCCATCACTCCATCTACCTCAGTGCTGAGATAAAAACAACAGAGTAGTCAGGGTCAGAGGCTCTGAGCCAGGACCAAGATATTTTTCTGTTTCCTCCCTCCCTTCACCCTGTTGAACCCCTTTCTGGACTATGTCAGTCTAATGAACAGTCTATTAATTGTTTTACAGCATGAAGGCCCTGGGACTAGTTACAGCATGTAGGAGAGGAGGGAGAGGGCAGCCAAGTAAAAAAAAATAAAGAGCTCTAAAATGTTTCTCAAAACATGTCTTAAATCACACAGTATTCCACTGATCACGTACTGAAATAAACCTTCAGTCTCCTGGACACCTATAGGGTGAAAGAAACTTATGTAAATGAATGAAGGATAGAACTACAGTTGTGCCCCTGTGCTTCCACTGTGCTTTGTCTTCTTGTTTCCATGAGATAATCATCACCCTGGTTTATATTACCTAGAAATCGTGTAGATTCATGTGATTGTAAACATGTTTGTTTGATGAGGCCTGACAGGGACACCAGAAGGACCTTAAATCTAACTAAACTGTTGGTGCAGGTCCACCCATCAGCGACTTTAACCACTTCACCCATCTGGATTGTGGGGGCTGTTGTCTATCTGACCAAGAGGCAGGGTACATCCTGGGCAGGTTGCCAGCTTATCATAAGGCTTATTTATTCATGCACACACTCCCACATTTACTTTTAAACAATTTAGGAGAGAGGAAGACAGAGTGCCCAAAGAGAAACCTCACAAGACAGGGAGAACATGCTAACTCTGAAGAGAAAGGCTCCTGCACTGACAGGGATTCAAACCACAGACCTTCTTGTTGTGAGTGTAACCACGTTTGCTCTGTATGTATGCATATCGATGAAGATGTAGATAAACATGAGTAGATAGAAGTATATACCCACACAAACACACACGCACGTATGGGGAAGAAAAAAGATCAGCTGTGTTGAGTGATGAAACAGAGCCTGCTGGAAATCAGAGGCAAATGTTGAGAGGCCCTGAGACTCAGTGTTGAGTTACATATTCCATGTGCCCGGCATTGCTCAAATTGGCTCAGACTGGTTCCTCAGGGGGCAAGCCCTTTCAGCCATTCAGCCACAAACAGGCTGGCTCCAGAGCACCTTCACTACATCAGCTCTTTAGGGGGAGAAACAGGACAGCGGTGGGATGGGGAGACAGATTTGGAGAGCAGAACAGCTGAAGTGCTTTGTTCTCCTTCCCCTTCTTAAGACACACTTGAATCTTAAACACAGGAAATAAACTTCTCCAGTACCATTTATGGCTACTTAATATGGGGATCAAAAGGTGAGGTAATTTTCAAGCTCAGTCTGCTGTGATAAAACGACACTCTGAGGCAGAACTTCTCAGACTTCTTCAAAAGAGAACCACTTCTGACTTATTAAAAAGAACTAAGGTGAGAGTAACATACAAATTCTGTTTATTAAGTGTTTCTTTTAGTAATTTCTGTAAAACATAGTCCCCAAGTGGCTCAAACCTCCTTGTTCCATCATCACAGAGTGATGAAATCAAAGCTCACCTGTCCCTCAGGTGTCTCAGACCAGATGATCAGCACTCAGTTTTCTCCAGTGTTACCTGCTGCATAAACATCAGCCAACTCTGACCAAGGAACATGTTCTCCATGAGGGGGCAATATGGGCTAAATATGTCGGGATGTTTTATGTCAGAATCAGGATCTAGATTTGATCAGGAATGTTTTTACTTTCCATCAAAACAACATTTTCAGACCTAAATTTTTCTGATCGATCCTGCATCCTGAACCATTTTTCTGCCCCGTTTCATAACTTTGATTTGGTCTTGTATCCAGAGATGTCAGCTCTAAGAGTTGTTCAGTTTCTGTGGAATGTAAAGAGCTCTAGTACAAACGTAGTTCAGTGAGACCTTACTTGGTAGACTTTTGTTTGATTTGTGATCTTGACAGAAAATGTAGATATGTAAACACCTAAGAGCCCCATCCACAAATACCCACTGATAAGATAAGGCCAATACATACATCTTTGACACTGTGCATCCTAGATCAACACTCACATTGGTAGACTTCAGCACAGTTAAGAGTAAACGTACAGAAGACCACATTCACTTAACTCCATATCAACATCACTTTTCTTGCTTCAACAACGGCACCCCTCTGTGGCCTCAACAGCCTGTCCATTTATTAAAACCTTAAGCGCCTCTTTACATAGCAAAATGAGCCAAATATGATTGGACAAGACCCCGTAGCTCCAGGGTCAGGCCCCAGCAAGAAACATGTGTCTCTAGAAGCAGAGGCCTTGTTGCTCCCTCAGCCAGTCAACATTCTCCAGTTTGTGCAACAAATCCTAATGAGACTGCTCCCCGTGGGGGGAAGCCGGGCCTGTCTGTGGGGATTTGTCTGAAGAGCTAAACAACCAAGAGAAGACGTGAAGCAACCACTGCCTTTCACCCTCTCACATTCAGAAAAAAACAAGGATGATTAAATAAGTGAAGCAAACAGTGTCCTGTGAACGGTGAGCTGGCTGGGATTGAAAAGCTTTTCCTCTCAGAAGGGCTACAAGAAATTATCAGTAGATATTACAGGACAATTATATCTAAAGAATAATGACTGGAGCTAGCATTTGAGTTCTCAGCACATTAATGAAAGACACCGTGCAATAAGGTTGTGAAATAATATCAATTTCCTTCAAATATACTGGGCACAAATACAAAAACCAAATGTCAAAGTTTCCATCTGGGGTTGATATTAACACAAACTCAATACAAACCATAAGAGTTTACAGAGAGGAGACAGCAGGACAGAAACAGGTTGATGTTCAAAGACATTCCAATGATTCTAATCTATTGTTGGGGTCAGTCCACCTTAACCACATTCATCCATTTTCCCTTTCTGTGCCCCTTCCTTTCTGTAAAAGAGAACTGTGAAGGAAATTCTTTGTAGCAAAGCTCAGTTTTAAAGTCACATGGCCATATATTACAATGATACACTATGACAACTCTATTGACCACACTACATTTCTTTCAGGGGGAGGGAATAAAATAGTGGCACTAATGCGCAACACCTGTTCCTTTTCAGCATCCGTCAGTATATCAAATATACAAACAGTGACAGCTGTGGTGCAGTCAGTGATATGGCAGAGCTCTGGGTCTGCTTCATGCAGAAGAAAGAGAGACAGACGTATTTTCTTAGTGCACCTCTTTCCACACAGGGCCCTGTTCAGATCAGGAGATGAAAGCATCGTTAGGGGCCAGAACCTGTAATATTATGTCTATGACTTTTTTTCTCCCCCTTTTTTTTTATCTAAAGCCAGGAAACCAAAAGGAAAGGGGCATGTCAGGCTGCCTGAACTCAATTTAAGGTCCATAAAGAAGCTAAAGTAGGAGCTGATGTGATGGATGGGCTGCAAGATGCAATGATAGGAGCCATGCCTCTGTCTGCTTTAATTCAAGTCTGCCTGGATCCTCTGTGTCCCACAGACGAAGTACAGATAAGATCAAAGAATCAATCAATCTCTTTGTTCATCAAGAAGTTTTTTGAAAGATGTATACTGAGCACTACGTATTACATGTACTTTCACACAATGAGAGCCAGTTCATCACGTGTGAGAAAGCAACCTAACTTATCACTGAAAAGGCCAAACATTAATAAGACCTTTACTCTACATGCTATCAGCTCTTTAAAAATTAGACTGTTGTGTCAAAATGTGACCCTTATAATTCAAATGTTTTTTAAGAACTTGCTGCTCGTGATGCCAGGAGAAAGAAAGAGAATTACAAGAGACATTGAGCCTGGAAGACATTTTCTCTGATTTATTCTTCAGAAGGTTTTTTTCTTGAGAGGACTCATGAGCAGTTTGTCACAGCAGAATTATAATAATAATAATACATTTTATTTAAAAGTGCCTTTCTCAACACTCAAGATCACTTACAACAAGAATAAAAGCATATATAAACAACACATGAAAACAATTAAAACAACAAGCACACAAGTACAACAGTGAGGAAAGTGAAATGGGAATGGGTTACTGGGAGAATGCAGATCTGAAGAGAATTATGTGCATCTTTGCTTTTTAATTGACAGCTGCCATGTCCTCTTAAACTTGAAACTTCTGCTCAATGTTTTTGATTAACAGAAAAACACCCTTAAACTGTCCACATAAAGGTATAAGACTGCAGTGTAACACAAATATTACCCATGATCAAAGGGAAATGTGCTGAGACATCAGGAATACGCAAATTGAGTTATACGCTCATGACACACTGAACTCTACAAGGATAGTTTATTTAAAAAACAAAGGTTGTCTTCACCTTCATTATAAAAGCTGTTATGTAGCCTATCTGAACAGCCTAAACGAATACAGAAGAGCCTTTTCCCTTTTTTTATCTCATAACTTTGTCAGATATTTGTCAGATATTTGATGACCCTGCCATGATTCTATGCCTTTATCTGGCTGATATAGTTGCAATTGAGACTTATCCAGTCTTGCATACATAGCATCAACAGGTTTGACATCATACACAGAACAGGGAAGGCGAGGGATTAAACATTTCTGTCAAGGTCACAAACCAAACCAAAGTCTATCCAGCAGGGTCTCACTAAACTACATCTGGACTGTACATAAGCTAAAGTTCTGTCCACTCTGCAGACACTCCACAACTCTTAAGGGATCCCACTGTATTACAACCCAGGCATATCTTAGTGTCACTCAATGAGACTCATTCATGTGAACTTTCTGTTTATGAACACAGACTGGTACACAGTGCTCTCTGCTTCAATAGCAGAATGGTTAGCAAGCATGCAGAAAACCATTAATATCAGCAGTAAGTACTATAGTGGCATCTCCACATAGCCTTCTCAAAAAGTCCCACAAGAAAAAGAGAAAAATAAGAGACAATAACTTGTCCTGCCCCAACAAATTTAAGACCTCTGAGTTATGTATTTCAGATTAGCATAGAAATTTTTGATGAATTCACAACATTTTCAGCCCTCAATTTTAGATACATGACTTGAAGACTTTTTACAACTTTTTAAGGATGCACACCCCCGTTATCAGTGCATCATTATAGTTCAAAATGCAGGATCAGAAATATTTGGGTCTAAAAATGTTGTTTGAGGTCACAGTAGTCTGAATATGAAAAACAATCCTGATCAAATCCTGAAACTGATCCTGCCACAAAAACATCCCAACATATTTTGCCCATATCGCCCCCTAATGGAGAGCACACGCAGAGACTGACTTTTACAGAAATCTGTTTAAAAAAATAAATTAATAAATAAAAAAGAGTTCACACATAGAGCTTACAGAGGTTGCTCTCATAGCTAACAAATATGTCAGTGAGAGCAGCTGGACCTCAATCTTTCTCAGAGGGTCAAATGTGGCCCCCTTAAACAGAAAGTCTGAGACGACCTGAATAAAACAAGAGATGAACAGATAGGGATGATTGGGCAGCTCAAGTCGGCTCTCTGAATATGTGTCAACTGTCTCCAGTATGCATGTCTGAGAGAAGAAGGTTAGCTGATAAATGTCACATTGTTGGGTCAAAAGTAAAAAATTATCATGATAGCTTCTGGGAAGTAAATTTGGGAACTTGACCCAAATGTGCTATAGATGATGTACTGTAAATATACTCGCTGGAAAAAAAAACAATAAAACGAAGAACCTTCTTTCTGTCTCTGTGTTTCTATTGTATATGTAGGTGTAGTGATAGCTAAATTGTAAAAAGAATAATAATAATAATTTCAAAGTAGATGATTAATTTTAAATGTTTCCAGAATGAATGATGAGCATTGCTAAGCTTTGCTATATTAAACAGATTATCTTTTAACTTAACAAGCACTGCAACTTTCATCTACCTCTTTCAGTCAGCCTTTACAAACTGACAAGTAAAGTGTATGAACTCTGTCACAGGACTTAAGTTGAGTTTTACAGACAGGACTGACATTTATTGCCTCTTGTCTTCTTTCCAAAACCTCACAAAATAAACTTTCTGAGTAGTTCTCTCTCCTCTGAACTGACATACGTACAGAATATTTTCATCCTTGAATACAAAGTTTTATATGCAGACTTTCAGCAGACTGAATAAAACCAATTCAGAGCAGCCTATTAGTGTCCAGACAAAAATTTAGATATTTTTTTAGGCATTTGAGATGAATGATAAATGGTAAATGGGCTGACCTTATATGGCCACTTTCAGCTCTTTAATTGCTCAGAGCTCTTTTGACAGAAAAGCATTTACACACATTCACAGACTAAAAGCAGAGCCTTACCAGGTTTTATCTCATCTTTATCCACTCAGCTACACAAGCAATTTGAAGTTCAGAATCTTGCCCAAAGCCAGAAAAGAACATTAAAAAATAAGTGATTGATATTTCTGGCAGTAGAAGCAGCAATGGAAACCGCCGAAATTCAGATAACACAACAGATACTCATGATGAAAGGAAGAGTTTTGTTTACAGTGGCCGGTGAAATCCAAAAATATAAAAGACAAGTTTTCCTAAGGATGATATAATTTGCTGAGTGACACACAAATCAACCCGAGAAAAGCAAATGGTTCCATTATTACTGCAATACAATAAAAACCCAGCATTCAGGCTTGTGCATTCTGCTACATGATGGCAAAAAGATATCACAGAAACTGCTTTTGGAAACAGAAAGACAGGCTCAGGAAAAAGCAATTCTTGCCAAAATGAAGATGATCTGCAGATTGTCCAAAGATGACAGGGAAAGTCAGCTGCTTGGGCCAGCTGTGCATGAGTTTTAGAAGCCAGGGTGGATGGAGACTTAAAACGGAGAGCGTTACAGAGAGAAGAGACATCGAACCGAAAAAAAAGGAAAGCACACAGATAATCCACAGAAAAGAAGAGTTAAAAAAGCTGTGAGAATCCAGCCAGGAGTGATCAAATATGGCTTTTTTTCAGATTAAATTTTGATGTATAGCTGCACATATTTATCTGTGAATCAGTGGGCGAGCCTTGGCTCCATTCTTGATTGTGTTCTCTCTTCAAATTGCATAAACTGAACCGAGATAACAGCTGTGGGAACTGGCTCTGTTTTACAGATTACAGAGAAGCTACAGTAAAAACGCTAATGGTGCTACAGCTTCTGGAATCTTTCCTGGCTAATTCTTTTTAACAGGGCTAATTTTGTCCCCATGAAAGTTCGTTGCACGGAAAGATTCATGGAAAAAACCTGCTGATATAAATGTGGGAAATAACTCATATAGAAGAAATAATAGTTTAAGTTTTAAAATGTCAGGAAATTTTTTTGTTTAATGAGAAAATTAAAAAGAATGTTATAATATTACTCTTAGTTTAAGTGTGATGTTAAGTCCTGCTCAATGGCAGATAAAGGCATTTTGCAGAAATAGAAAAAAAAGAGGTGTGACATTAAAATAGAATTAAAATATACAAAGGCATCATCATGGTCATTTACCCTGAGAGAATCAAATATAAGGCCACAAACAGTTTTTGTATTCATTCAAGAGAGCCTGCTATTGGTAGAGTAAGTGTTATGGCTCGACAAGGACAACACCGCCCCCTACTGTTCTTTCACAGATTCTGATGAACAGAGATGTCAAGGACAAAAATGAAGCGGCGAGCCTCAGGACTAGCAACAAAAAAATCAACCCAAGTTTAAAAACGCAGAATCAAAAACCGCATGACTGAGAACAGCTTCTCTGTTGATAGTGCTTCATGTAGGTGGATCATGATCATTAATGTGTTAAAGATAAGGGCAAGGGTTCGAGGAAAGTTGTTTCAGATACTTACTGTAATTTCTTCAGATGAGTTCTCTGTTCGTGTTTCCTTGTGTCCGGCCTCACCATGCATGCAGTGTCCAGGAAACTGCAATAAAAAGGAAATGTGAATCATAAATTGAGTACACTTTCCTGGCAGATGACAAATACACTGCCCTGCCAAAAAAAAAAGTAGCCACAAAAAAAGTCACACACTGTAAAACTTTGTTGAACCATCTTTAGCTTTAATTAGAGCACAAATTTACTGTTACATTGTTTCGATAATCTTCTGTAATCTCACAAGATTTATTTCCATCCTGTGTGTCATTAATTTTTCACCAAAATCTTGTATTGATGATGGGAGAGTCTGACCACTGTACAAAGTCTTCTACAGAACATCCCAAAGATTCTCAATGGGGTTAATGACTTTTCTTCTTAAAACATCTGATGACCTGAACACAATGTTTCTAGACTGGGGCACCTTCTTGCTAAAGGTATAAATTAACTTTTGGAAAACAGAAGCGTTCACTATTTTCAGAAAGTCTGGCATAATTTTAATCTGAATTACATTTACCAAATGTGTCAAATGTTTGTTGTTCTCTAGTTTTGAAACGTAATGCATCCACATAAAAACACATCAAGGCAAAATGTATATATGTGTGTGTGTGTGTGTGTGTGTGTGTGTGTGTATTGCTTTTTAAACACAGACTTTTCTTCAGTACAATCTTTGAACTCTGTAAATACGGAACACAAGCAATAATCACTAAGTTAGCGTACTATTTAAATTTGTGGTGTTCTGACTGTGAACCTGATGAGACTGAATCAAGTCACCACCAGTGTAACCCCTTCACATCAGCACACTGTTTTAAACCCAATTACTTCCTTACATGTAAACAACAACCTAAAGCCTGCTTTGACATTTTTGACTCCTGAACAGTTATTTGGCTTAGGCTGCTGGTCACGTTTAAGTGCTGCTAAGAAGCTAAATGAGGAGGATTAGTTTGAACATTATTAAACCTAACTAATGCAAATTAGACATGTGTTTTCCCTCTAATAACATTCCAAGGCTAACCTGGCTGATCAGTACCACAAGTTGTGATGCAGTAAAAAAGTGAGTGATGGTGACTGACATCATTGAGTTAATAACTCGGTGTTCACCTTTAAGAAGTCCTGCTAATGTTCTGGCTGGAGTGAGCAGGTAACGCATGTCAACAAAGGCGTTGACCAGAGCAGTGACCTGAACTAAACTGTGACTTCAAGCAGCAGAGATTTTCCAGAAGGAGACAGCACACCACAGACGAAGGGCAGATGAGGAGTTTGAAAGTTTCTCACTGTATCTGAAGACTTTTACGGAGCCCATCAGAGATGTTTCAGACAACACAACGAGCTGTTGTTCAAATTCATTGCAGTGTTTAATATTCTCTCTGTAGTTCCAGGCGGAAGTTCAACAGGCCATGAACACACTGTCAGATGACTGTGGTTCAGAGATTTAACAGTGAAATGTTAGTCCATTCTGGTCTACCTCCCTGTGTGTGTTTTCTATATGACCGTGTTATCATTATAGCTTCGGCCTTAACGTAAAGCACTATCACACCATCAGCCAAGCTAGCGATAACCTTTGATAGCTCCAGCAGCTCCACTATTCTTACCTGAAAAACTTCAGTCAGACACACACTTTCATCTCCATGGTGCTTCAAACTTTGTTACCTGTTTGACTTTCCCACAGAAACAAAGTAAAGCTGGTGTGTGCTCTCCCCATGCTAGCTAAGTTGGTGTTAGCTGACTGTTAGCCACTGCCCGCTAACACCAGCGATCAAACAGCTGCTCCGTGCACCGTTAAAAGGCGCTTTCCCTCAGTCACAGGCTCCACACTCACACGGGTACCCACCGGGCATGAAGGCAGACACATGGGGACAGGGTCGCTGCTCCGTGGCTTGTCTGTTGTCCTGGGTGCCTATGTGTCCACTCGTGTTTCCCCCAGGCATCAAACCATGTTGGGTGGGCAGCTGCGCACTGATGCTGCGTCCTGATCCACTCAGAGAAAGAACCTTTCCAAAAGTACAACACCACACTAGTGAAGAAGAAAAGTGGCCAAAAGTTGTCTTACATGAAACATCTATGCCAGATTTTCAGTGGAGGCGCTCATCAGCGACATGAAAGTGCAAAAAAATTTACAAAATGAAACACTTATACCTCTTCAGTAAGTTAAAGCGTAAATAAGCAACAATCAGGAGCCTGCATTCAAATTTTAAATCCCCATTTTGTGTTTGAGTTTTCTGTTTTGTTTTTTGTTTCTGAATTTTCTTTTCGTTTCTTTTATAGCTTTGAGCTTGCTTCTTTTGTGTTTGGTTTTGTTTCTTTCTGTATTTGTTGTCCTTTCGCTTGTCATGTTTTCTTCATTTGGTTCTATTGTTGGCTTTTTTGTCATGTTTACATATAGTCTATAGTCCACAGCCACGAGTTTTACAAAGACAATTGACTTGTGCAGATGATACTATAATTTTGTTTTAACAACCAATAAAACTGGCTTACATATATACCAATGTAATTATTTTACTCCCCTATAACATCATTTTCTTTCTTTCTTGCCTTTTTTTTCTTTTATTTAAGAAGATGTCATATTTTTTAAACTTTTTTGGGATTGTGTGAATAGCACTTGATACTAAGGTTACTTGCTTGGTTAGTACCCTCTGCTTTGCAGATTTAAGGACACTCATCAAACTTGCAGAGCAAAGAGCACTAAACCAGCCCAGTGTTGAGCTGGTGAGTGATAAGCTCAGCTTGAGAAACAGCCTGGAAATAAGTCAGTTTTTCTCGATGATGCATGCACCAGGGGGGCCACTGAGATTAAAATCAGCTTCATGTGATTGAATGAAATTGAAGCAGATTAATTGCAGCTCACCAAGCGATGAGGTGCTTTGCAATACCTTTATCGTCACAGCTGTGTTGCAGCTATAAACTGTATAATGTAAGAGCTGTATTATTGCTTTCTTCAAATATATGCAATAATAACCCACATTTTCCTTGACTTTACCAAAAGTTCTGGTTATAGAACATGATTTCATAATTTGGTGATTAAGTAAACAATTTCAATAAATAGATAAATAAATAAAAAGAAAAAATCAGTAGAATCAGTTGGCATTTTTTGTGACACTTTTTATGTGTATTCATTGTTCCATAACACCTGTGCCCCATTATTCATAGTCATTATTTGTCACAGTAGCGATTATCAGTGTCGTAATATAAAGAGATACTTTGTTACTGTACTTAGGTACAATTTTCACATATCTGTACTTTACTTTTTTATATTTCTGACAACTTTTACTTTTACTCCACTACATTTCCTAAATAAAACATGAATTTTTACTCCACTGCATGACTGCACTACCCTGAGTCATTCTTGTAACTTGTTACTTTGAAATGAAATCAGAAGAAATTCAAGTTGGTGACATTATGCCCATTTGTCATGTTGACCATGAAGTGCATCATGGAAGCAGCTGCTGCAGGCTCTGCTGATATTCAGTGTCTTGGCAGAAAATAACTTCTGTAGAGGTCAAAGTCATCTTTTAGGATATTACTGAATTCTCACAACTTTGAAAAACAATGTCTTCTGAAGATGAACAGACACCTTTTCAGTTAATAACTTCATACCAGTTGACAGACACATGCGATTTCTTCATGTATCACACAGAGAGATTGAGAGATAGAAATAGTTACAATTGATGATGGCAGAAGTTTAATTTTCAGTGTTGAAAAGTTTAAGCTTCTTTCTCCTGTGCCTGCATATTCTGCTTTTACTGTAAGGAAACCAAAATAAGTTCCTTAATCAAAAAATCTTCGTGCTCATTTAAAAAAAATGCCTTTGCTTTTACTTCTAATACTTAACTACATTTTCTATCAGGGAATTACTTTTGATATTTAAGGTCACTAAATATCAGGTACTTAAAGAATTTTACTTGAGTAATATTCCAAGGTGGCTTTTACTTCTACCAAAGTCATTTTCTGGTATTGTACTTAAACTTAAGTGTTGCTTTCAAGCACTTTGTAGACTGGTGGTTATTGATTTTACATTATTCTGCTTTTCTTATTCAGGCTTAAATGACAGAGTTCCCCAAGAAACTACCAGACCCCAAACTTGACATGACAGCACACTTTAAACAACATGAAGTTACCACTGCTACAACTCTGAAACTGCTAATTCTTCAAAGTCACTCATGCAGCAAGAAAGACTCTCGCGAGAGTGTCATAAATTCAGGGTTACCTCTAAAGAACCCTTATGCGCTAATGGCAGCAGAGTCCCAACTGGAGGGAAGGAAGGAGCTGTGGTCACATTAAAAACTGCATCGCCTTGTAATAACTGTATAGATCAGTAAGCCACTAGCTCCCCCTCCCTTTTGTGTCAGGGACTTGTAGTTTTTAGTGTAAAGAACACCGCCGCGTAGTAGAGGCTCTTGTGAGAGTTAAACTACAGTTCCCTTAAAGCTACTCGGAGGTGTTAGTTGTCAATATGGCTGTTGTCAGACAGACAAAGCGGAGAGGCAAATAATTCGCCTCTGATTAGAAATCCTTGGAAAGGGTCGGACAGGGCACTGGATTCAAACTGCTGTACAGTAGAAGACACAGCGGCTCTTTGTTCCAGTTTTAAAGTTAAATGGTTAACTGGACTATTTTAACCGAGGTAAGACATGCACTTATCTATTTTCAATACTTTAAGTGATGTTATTAATATCAAATGTACGCTAGCCCGAGACAGACAGACAGAGGCTAATGTCGGCTAGTACCAGCGTTGGCATGGCTAGCACGTCATGCTAATCATTACACAAGCCTGGTGCTGTTCAAACTGCCAGTGTCAAGCTGCACGCCGTCCTCTGTGATGCCCACAAAGAGTTACCAGTACAAAAGCTGCTGTGTGGAAATGAAAGAAGTGGCTCTGGGCTGGAGACTGGCACGCTGACATTTTACATGAGATTGTGCACTGTCCGCCTGCTGCCACAGAAACAACTGCTAACGTTAGCTTTTGGGCAAAGGGCGTGAAAGCTGGCATCACAAGTATCTTACCCGCAGCCTTGAAAAGAGCATGGATTTATGCTCCTATCATGGGCCCTATAGTAAAACACACGACAAGATGAAACAGACACCACACAGTTTGCACAGTGTCAGAAAGCTGCATTGGCCAGAAGGTGAATGAAGTTTCCACTTGGGGCATGTTGTTGAATGCATGTTGTAAAGAGCTTTCAGTGCAGCCTTCTTATCTCTTTGGGAGCCACTGTGATTTATCAGATGTCCCCACAGTGAACATGTTTCCTTCCTTTTCACTGACATGAATTTTTGTACAGATACAGGTCGTTATGGAGTCATACTAAATCTGTCAGGGGTGAGATAAAAATCAAGTTTCTTTCCCATTACTCTTAACCAAACCCAGAAAAGTTGCTCTAAGTCATAATTGTACAGAAAAGTAGGGAGATATACACATTTTTCCCGTCTTCCTTTTAGTAACATACATCTAGCCTGTCATCAATAGTTAATCTGTGTTAGGCTTTGGTTTGTTTGTTCTAACTGCTCCTCTGATCAGTGTTTTAACCAGTTAAACCACCTCCAGACAAAGTAAAAAGTTAACTCTACTAATACTTGACCAGGACAAAAAAGAGGGGTCATGTCAAATGCACAAAGTTGTTTGTAACACACAATTACTCTCTAAAAAACAGCACAACATCTCACAGACATTATAAGTACTGATCAGTTCACACACCTGGACATCAGAAAAAGTGATATTCTGTTTTAAAACAACTGCAGTTTGATGCTGTTTAGTTACAGTCACTGGAATGTGGTAATGGTTTACAATGTTAGTTACCTTCCTGAAGAAACTAGTTAATGTTCACCAACGCTGACAACTAAGCATTCCCCATTCAGTTTGACTTTTCCTTGTTTGTGTCTGAAAGGTCAGCATCTTACTTTTCTTTTTTAAGCCTGTTACATTCCTTTAAGTTCATTATCTTGCTATTTTTCCTGCACGGTAACTTCAAGTAACACTGCTTTCTCTGGCTTGTGTGTAACACAGAAGAACACAAAGGTAGAAAAATGCCAGCGACCCCTTTTAAACCATTTATCATATCGGCATAGGTCAGCTGGCATGGAAGATGGAAACGCTGCCGCAGTCTGATTCCACTTGCATTGATTTTGAGCACAGCAAATTGCTTATGAAAAACATACAGCGTGGGTGGTGTGCAGAGCCGGGGATATATTGTAGCTCTTAAAGAACGGCAGTCAGAATGTTAAGATAGCATCAGCTGTCAAGGTGACTCTGGCACTCTGCGTGTGTTGCCTGCTGGTTCCCAAAAATAGCTGATTTTTATGCCCTGCCCCTCCCTCCCTTTTTCTTTCACACTTCTATCTCTTGCTCTTGTCTTCCTTTTCTTATCTGCTGCCTCTTCATTTGCCTTTAGCAGTTTTTCTTCTTTTCCAGCCCTGTGTTGCAACTTTATCATTTTAATTCTTCCCCACCACCTTTCCTTCCTCTTTCCCTCCAATCAGTCTAATTTTCCTCCCCATCTGCAACTGCATTCCTTTTCACTCTTTTCCCTCTTAATCCTCTCATTTCCTCCCATCCTCAGCCATCCCACCATCTGTCTTCTTTCTCTTTCCCCCTTGCCTAACCTTTTCTCCATCACTTTCTCTCCTATCATTCCCCTCCCAGTGCTTGAACAGTCACTTACTTGCCTTTCCTTAACTCCCCCTAGAATTTTCTGTTTCCTTTTCCTTGATTTTCTCTTTCTTCAGACTCACTGCCTGTCTGTGTCTTTCTCATCCAGCAGCAGTATGTCTGAATTCAGTGAGGAGCCGCGCTTTACCATTGAGCAGATAGATCTGCTGCAGCGGCTGCGTCGCACTGGTATGACCAAGCAGGAGATCCTGCACGCGCTTGACACTCTGGACCGGCTGGACCGGGAGCATGGTGACAAGTTTGGCCGCCGAACCTCTTCCTCTTCATCCTCCTCGTCCTCCTATGGAGTTGGGGGGGCAAACAACAACAACTCTGCCTCTAATTCTACTACATCATTCAACAATAACAACACTGCCTCGGCAACCACCACCTCTTCCATATCATGCAACGGCAACAACAGTGTTGAGGGCAACACTGGTGACAACTCTGCAGCTGCTGCCTCTTCCACAACCTCCAAAATCTCCACAGCCACACAGACACAATTTGGGAGTGGAGGAGGACTCTCATCATCACCTAACAGCTATGACACCTCCCCTCCTCCTGGGCCGCCACCACCTTCAGCTATCCTGCCCTCACCTGTCTCGCTGGTGGCTTTGTCACAGAACGGCCGGGATAGCCTAGCTGCCACACCTAACGGGAAGTTATCTCCTCCAAGGTACCCAGTGAACAGTGCAGCTGCTGCTCGGGCTTTTGGGTTCGAGGCTACAGAAGAGGACCTTGACATTGATGATAAAGTGGAGGAGCTGATGAGGTGAGTAGTAGAGAGAGAGGAGAGAAGCAAACTGTAGAAATGCTTCACCTGAACTCACCTCTTCAACCTAGGTTGGCTCTTGTGTAGATTCCTGATGTCTTTTGTGGTGAAAAAGATCATTTATTGTCTGAGATTATGGATCTTATGGTACCAGGGAAATGTGTTTTTTTCTGATGTTCTAAAAGCCTTTTCACAGTTTCTGCAGTTTAAAGCAGCACTTTAAAAAGAGTATAGTTCCCATCATTTCTAGCCTTTTATAAAATGTTTGTGTGTATGAAGGACACAAGAAAGAACAAGGAGAGTCCTTTGGAACAATCTTGAAGGTCATTATCCATCATTTCAGGGTGTTGTGCTTTCTATTTGAATGGCTCCTATCAAAATGTCAACTTTGCTGAAATAGTGGTTTCTTGGTTTTAGCAGTGCTGTCAGTTATAGTGAGGTAGGAAAGCTTTGCCCTTAAGAACGGTCATTAAGAAACTTTCAAATCATATGGAAGGACTTTGTCCTTTGTTTTTATTTTGAACTTTCCTTGGAAGCAAGTTTCCCCATAATGTGAGAATTCAGGATCTTTGCTGGGCTTTAGGTTAGGTTACGTTAGGTTAATTTATTTGTACCCTGAGATAGATTTTTCTTGCAGCAAGAAGATGATGACATTCACTTTGACATTTAGTCCCAAAACAATCAGAACGTAAAATCATTTAACACAGACAGAATTGATGCACTACTAAAACATTAAAAGACTGAAAAGTACTCCTGTTCCACCCACCATAAATAAAATGAAAGAGGATATCATTTGAAAGATACATTTATGAAAATAAATAAGTAAAACCAGATAAAAGCTACCATAGGAAAAATTTAAAAACAACCCTTTTTGCATTGGATTTCTCAATGTTGTTGCAACTATCAGCTCAAACTCTACGTGACTCATGTCACTTGTGAGTTGATCATAGAAGCATTTTCTTTACATAGTTTGAATTGACCAGACATCTTTAGATGCAGGAACATCAAATCACATACAGTTACACTAAATTGAATATTAAGTTTGAGTAAGCATGCCTTATATTTACTTGGCGCCATCACCTTGCCACTTTCAGTGTTTATAATCTATTGCTCTATCTGCTTCTAAAGCTCTTCACACATTAGTCCTCTGATCCTGCTGCCTTCCAGCCTCCCAGTGTGATCAGTCAGAGTAAGAATAGACATGAGGAGCAGAGGCTCTCTCCTTGTGCTGCTCTGGCTGTCTGGTTGCTCATTCATGCTGCCTTTGCATTAAATTACATGTCCTCTTTAGACAGCCCCTCGAAGTTAAGAAGCGTTGAAAAGCCTGCTCCTCAGCCTGTAGGAGCACCCGGCATCTCTCCTGGCAGAGCTGTGGGGGCGTGACACAAGGTCTCTGCTTGTCGAAAATTCCACAGTGCCCTTCAGATTTTTCAGTCTTTTAAGTGCACATTTCCGTCTCTGCAGGGGTTTGGCCTTTGAGCTGGCATCTAGCACACCCCAGCCCCTCTCCTCCCTCCTCCCCTCCTTCTCTGTCTTGTACAGTGGCTTGTGCTACATTGATTCACTTGTGCTGGTACAAGCAGCGTTTTTGAGCTCTAATTTTAGCTGCACCACAAGAGGCTTGTGTGGAGGATATTGATGCTGTATGTCAAGAGTCGTGACTTTTTTTTCCAGAAATATGCGAGCAAAGCAGTTACGACTAGGATGAGATATCCATTTTGAATCTGCCTGAAACAGATTGGTTGAAAGGATGTGTGAATGTTTATGGTTTCAGTACTTGTGCTATTGAAGTCTGGTGGAGGCAGGAGGCTGAGAGGAACACATTATGGACTACTGGTATGGGTGAATGCTTTATCAGTTTAAATATTTGACAGGTGTTCACAATCTGTACTAGGATAAGGATATGCAAAGAGCCTTACAGTCTGTGGATGTGTGTGTATGTGTGGTGCAGGGTATGTATGTATGTAAGGTTTGGGCTGGAAGCCAGAAAGTAGGGTGGGTACACTATGTGACTGCACATGTTCACTCAGCACCCTCTATCCCTGCAAGTCTGAGCATGCTTCATTTCTCTGAAATGGAAACATTCTGTGTGTGTGTGTGTGTGTGTGTGTGTGTGTGTGTGCTCAGATTTCATCTATGTACAGTATATATATTTACTGAATCTTGTCATATTGGAAAAGCTGACGTAACCTAACTTCATTCAAGCTGGGATGAGGCAAAGGGGCAGAGTTGAAGCAGGTCTTTGGCCTCTTCACAGACAGCTACAGCGTGTCTGCCTGTCAGTCAAACTAGCCATAGCCCTGTATGGAAAAAACTGGCAGGTTTATTTGCTTTGAGAAAAATGAGCTGTTAAGACTCAAGATGATTTTGAACCAGGCTTGTACATGTGTATTTCTGCTGTAAAAGCCTACTTTGTTTTGAATGGGTGTGTCTGTAGTTACTGATGTTTCAGCAGCGGGCCTCCAGTGGACACTCGTTTAACTACACTCATAACACTTCTACATGGGCTTCATTTTCAGGTTACCTGCTGGCTGAAAGTTGAGGGAGCCTTTACCCCACACAGGTCAACTACATACATGAAGACCATTTATACTTTTTATTAACTTATACTTCTGTCATTCAAAGGGCTGTTTCCATGACCATGGTTTAAGGATGAAACACAAAGGTGTAGTTGTGTTTCATCCTCTTGTTTACCTGGGACCTGCATTTTAGCCCACTCAAAACTTCAACTTTTGAAACAGCCTCAGGGTGCAATTTTTCAGTGGAAGCACTGACGTCTTGTTCTGCTTTGCACATTACAATTTCATTGTGAGAACTTAAATTGCCAATGCACAAAAACGGTAACAGTAGCAATGGCAGACCACCTTGTTGTGCTCGTGCTGCTGAATCTGCTGAATCCGCTGAATCTGCGGAATCTGGTGACTGCCTTTCAACAAAATGAGCATCTGTTGCTCCACTTCTGCTATCAGTGAAGGAGCATTCAATACATGCACCAGATGATCAGCTCATCTCTAATTCAGCCTCTAAACTGTTGTCATGTAAACGGCTCCTACAGTTACAACCCAAAATACAGGCCTGATATGTATATTACAGCATTTCTAGTCCCTCAGCGTTCCTACATAGACACATTTTTCTTGCTGAAATGTCTCAAAGTAGTGTGTATAAGGCGCTCACTCTACATCCCTCTTTGAACAAGGCAAGGCAGATATGAAAGTTTGTCTCATAGTGATTATGAATCTTTTATTGATGTTTTTGTCATCTGATTTTTCTGCCTTTTTGAGGGTTTTGGTCAATTTACTTTTGTATTATCATATTTTTTATTTATCCCACTGACAAGGATACTGAGATGTTTCTTTCAAAATCGTGATATTATTTGACTTTTTACAAACTTTAGGTTCTTGAATTGGCTGATGCCCATTGACGTTCACTACATCTTAGAACCGAAACACACTTGAGATTATAATATCTCTAAATCTGTAATGCAACTTGTGAAAGTTAATGTTGAGGATGGAGACAGAACCATTAAACATGTAGTCTTTGTACTAGTTTACATATCAAAAAACTGTCACAAATTTTTTCTGTCAGTATTTTATGTGACAATTTATTTTGTCTTGTGGTTGAACCAAGCAGCAACCTCAGGCCTCGCTAAAAACAGAAGAAATCTGCATCCACACCAAGCCAAAACAGGAAAACAAAAATAGGCATTTTCACACCAAGTTAAGTTAATGTTTGGGTCTGAAGAGTTCATGTCTCTCTCAGCATACACTGTGCAAGGAATGAATTTTTTTCTAAGTAATAAAACTTGTAGGTTTTGCCCATTTAAAGCCATGGCAAACTGGACTGACAGGTGGACACCCTGTAGCATTCTTTGAAGAAGCTTGAGTCCCGCCTCTTTCCCTCGTCCTAACTCCAGCAAAGCTAGGTTGAGTTCTGAGTTCTAAAACTAGCAGAACTCCATGAGAAAACTAGGATCTAGAAAACTCCATGTCTGACTTCCAAATCCTTTAGCAGAAAAACACGGATGATGTCACAGAAGCTTTGCTGCTTTATATACAGAGTATAGGCTGTATGTGTGTGTGTGTGTGTGTGTGTGTGTGTGTGTGTGTTTCAAATGAATGCTTTAAGCTTCATATTCAGTGGTAACAATCCAGTTAAAGCAACAGGACTTAAGCCTTTGTTGTTGTTGTTGTTGTTGTTGTTGTTGATGCAATCAAAATGATGATCTCTTCATTTGATGTTTAAATACCAACAGTGAAGACATAGAATCTGAAATTCTAGTTTAAGACCAGTAATTAATCTTTTTAATCTCTCCATTTCACTCTGATACCTGCTACATTTTCATGATAAATGTAAGTCAACGGTTCACCCCTCTGTGCCCCCCCTCAGTGTAACACAGCCAGCTGTTTTTCTGTGCTTTCACCTGTGCAGGAGAGACAGCAGCATGGTGAAAGAGGAGATCAAAGCCTTCCTGGGAAACAGGAGGATCTCTCAGGCAGTGGTGGCACAAGTTACAGGTATGTATCAACACTGGCACTCTGTCAAACCAAGCTGCTCTTATTGTCACTGTGTCGTCAAGCACCTTCATGTGTAATTACATGATCATCCTTCCATTTGAAATTATAGTTTGGGAAAAACAAAAACATCAAAGGGCAGGTTCTCATGCTTTCCCTCATTATAACAAAGACATGTACTCAGACTTATACCTGTTTTATTAAATACTGATGAGAGAAGATCATTTATCTGTAAACATACCATGTGAAATATAAATGGTACTATCTCAATAAATTGGGTCCCTGACACCAACCCCTCTCAGTTTCCTTCAAACATAACGCTGTGGCCAAAGCTTGAGCCAGAGGCACATGGTTGGAGATGAAATGTGCCTTGGGGAGAGAAAAAACTTTGCCCCTCCAGTTATCCTTCTGTCTCTCTTGAATTCTTCCAAAACCTGTCAGCAGATGGTACCCAAACTTGATGCAAGAAAACACTCAGTTGTAATTTGAAGTCTGGCTGCTTTCCAGGCATCAGCCAGAGCAGGATTTCCCATTGGTTGCTGCAGCATGGCTCTGACCTGAGTGAGCAGAAGAAGAGGGCTTTCTACCGCTGGTACACGCTGGAGAAAACATCACCAGGTACATTAGAGGCTCTTCACCCTACACTGCCCCTCTTTGACTCTCTGTGTGAAGTTTTAACAGTGCCCTGTATCGTTGACAAAAGGGCTCCACTTCATAAATGGAAGCTAAAACAAAATATGAAGGCATCTGTTCAGTAGGGGGCTTACACTACATGCACACTCATCCAGTCTCTCTCTCTGAGCAGGAGTTGATTGAGTGAAAATGGTTAATGGTCAGCAGTTCTTACTGTCAAGTTTATGATCTGTTTGTTTACAGTACTTTGAGTGATTTTGGTAAAAATCAGTCTCTGTGTGTTCAGACCTCCTTTTGTCATCTTTACAGACTGATAAAATCAAAGCTCACCTGTCTCTCAGGGGTCTCTTCATACCAAACAATAAGTGCTCAGTTTTCTACAGTGTTTCATGCTGCATAAACATCAGAAAACTCTTCTGACCAGGGGAACTGTTCATCATTAGGGGGTGATATGGAGAAGATATGTTGAGATTTTCTTATGGCAGGATCAGAATATTTTGACATCAAACAACATTTTTAGGTGCAAGTTTCTCTGATTTTTTTTCTGTATTATTATTATTATTATTATTATTATTATTATTATTATTATTATTATTACAGTTGTGCCCAAAAGTTTACACCCTCCAGCAGAATTTCTGATTTTTTGGCCTTTTCTCAGAAAATATGAATGATAGCACAAAATCCTTTCCATCACTCATGGTTAGTGGTTGGGTGAAGACATCTATTGAAAAAACAACAACAACAGTTTACTCTTTTTAAATCATAATGACAACAGAAACTTCAACAATGACCCTGTTAAGGAGTTTACACAACTCTGGTGGTTTTGTCCTGTTAAATGCACAAAAGTGAACACAAATGTGTTTAAATGTCTACTAAAGGTAACCATCCTCACCTGTGATCTATTTGCTTGCAATCTCTGTGTGTGTGTGTGTGTGTGTGTGTGTGCGATGATTCATTTTGGTGACATAATCAATCCATTGGAGGATAAATGCTGGGGCCTGATGGAAATGGACACAGGACCATGTTTGGCCCAGTGGCTGTAGAGTTTTAAAACCTTAATGCAAAGATATCAGAAGAAGGGAGTAAAAATTGAGCTGTTTGTTATTTTCTGAACAAACTTCTTGACAAGTAATTCCATATAAATGAGAATAACATCTCTCTGAAGATTTCCTGTGAGGTGAGTCAGGTGGAACATGTAGGAAGTTTCAGAGTTGGGCTTTGTGTTACTTTGGAATCAATTATTCACAAAATGTCTTTACTGATGTTATAATAAGTTGTTTTTCTCAAAACTAAATGCATACAAACCAAAATGAACTTTTTTTGGATTCAAAAACTAATGACAGTATATTGTGCAGTTGCAGGGACAGTAAAGCGGTCAAGAGATGATTTAGTTGTACAAAGCCAGTCTGAATCTGCTGTGAATGGTGAACAATAGAAACTACAGCTTCAGATACATAAACCTGTGCCTGAGCTTCGTCAACCTATAGCAAGGCAGCAGCCATCCCACGCCTTGTCCTCTGCGGCATGTTTCTCAGTGGAGCCCTGCCAACAGCGACAGCAGTGGAAAGTGCTCTATGCTATTTATGGCCAGACTGAGCCCGACTCAGCTCAGCTCAGCCCAGCCTAGCTCCACGCACACAATACACTTAGTCACTGCTGCAGAGGAGACTGATGCCCCATTCATGCTCCTCTGATAACCTCCAGTTTACAGGGCAAACGCAGAGTCTGCCTTATCAAATGCCCATTTCAAAGAAAGGAATTCTGCACATTCATCTAAATCACGAGTAGTTTTTTTTTTCTGTCTGTAAACAAGCAGCCATGCATGTTATTAGCACAGGTTTTTTTTACTTCACAGTGAGTTTGAGCTCTAGGTCTCCAATGCTTTGGTGTGGCTTCACTCAATTCTACACGCGTACCATTATTGGTGTTGACCTCTGTCTCCAGGTGCCACTTTGAACATGCGGCCAGCTCCTTTGCCAATGGAGGAGATGGAGTGGCGGCAGACCCCTCCCCCTCTAACAAATGCCACGGGAACCTTTCGGCTGCGTAGGGGAAGTCGCTTCACATGGAGGAAAGAGTGCCTGGCTGTGATGGAGAGGTGAGAGATTGATGAAGAGCTGAAACAAAGTGGATCAACACACTTTTGAGATGCAACTTCTGTTACTGGAGTTTCACTCCCCCAATAAAATAGCTGGACTATCAGCTCATGTCTTCTGCTGTTCAATCACTGTGGTTGTACACGTGGTTGTAGTGCAGACATTAGAACCATCGTAGCTGCAGTATGTTGACATTGTCCTTGTGTAGTGAAATTAATTCAATCACTCTGACTCTTCTGCTATTTATAGCTACTTCAACGACAACCAGTACCCAGATGAGGCCAAAAGGGAAGAGATCGCAAATGCCTGCAATGCTGTCATTCAGAAACCAGGTAAGACACTAAACCAGGAATCTGCAGGACACAGTGGAGGAATGGAGGAAGTGTGGAAACCATTTCCTCTCTCTAATGGATGGAGACCTCATTTCCTCTCCATAAATACCCCTCTGTGTTATCACAGTGTCCAGGAAAATATCATAACCATAACCCTGATCTTTGTTCCAGTCGAAACAGCTCTGTGAAAAATCACTCTTCCATCTTTGGCAGAAATTTAAGATGTTGTCAAAATAAATTTGTATTCACACAGTTGCTTTTGGACATGCTCATGCAGGAATTTCCACTGCAGAGTCACGTCTCTCATAAATGCTGTGGCTCTTTTGTTTGGAGTTTTCTTCAGATCCTCTTTTCTGATATCATGTATAGTTGAGGACACACTGCTTGAATTATTTGCAACATTTTCCTGAGTTGCAGACATGATTCCTTTCTAAATCTTAAAGCTGGCCTCTTTTTCATTTGAGCAGATTTCTGTAGAGTTGAGAAAGATGCTTCCAAACGTTTTATTTAAGCAACACTCTTCGTTGCTCTTTCACTCCTGTATGTCTGGACTTTTTCATGGTGAGTGGCTTCAGACAGATTTGAAGAGAGCATGGATTTGATGTGTTAAATGTCACAGTTTTCAGTTCAACATTTGGTTTGCCGTCTTTGTGATATATTCAGTTAAATACTTGAGATGATACTGTCTCACGTTAGTTGCTCTGCCTCCTGTTGGGGTCCTTCAGCAGATGAGTGATACAGGCTGTTTGTACAGAGTTTTCCATCTTCTGGTTTCAGGGAAGAAGCTGTCAGATCTTGAGAGAGTAACCTCCTTGAAAGTTTACAACTGGTTTGCCAACCGTCGCAAGGAGATCAAGAGACGGGCTAACATTGGTAATGTATCTTTTTGAAAGGAGCAGACATCTTCACTGATGACACTCACCCCCCTTTTTGTTTTCATAGATTTTAATAGGAATTAACAGAAATTACACTGTGACTATTTTCTAAATCACTCTGATTCGCTCTACAAATCAGTTTAATGAAACCTAATCCTAATAACTGGGCTGAGATAGTTGAATGTGATGCATATTTTTTTAAAAAGTCTGACCATAAACTTAAATTCATTGTTCATATGTTTTTACACTGATCAGATGTCAATTTTTTTTTTAAGATTTTTTTTTTTGGGCTTTTTTCTGCCTTTAATCAGATAGGTGAGGAGAACAGTGGGTAGAGTTGGAAAGGGGGTAGAGAGTGGGGAATGACATGCGGGAAACAGGCCACAGGCGGGAATCGAACCCGGGCCACCCGCTCGAGGGCAAGCCTCATGGTGCGCAGCCATATCCACTAGGCCATCTGCGCCCCCAGATGTCAATTTTTTGATTGATGTGTGATTCTCAAAATATCTTATGGATCAAAACTCAATAATGATAGTAACTATCATTTTTCATCAGGGATCTGAGTCCATAAGTCTGAGCTGTTTGTCTGTGGCCTCGTCCCTGCATGTTGCTCCCCACTCTCACCCTGTTTCCTGCTCTGGCCAATGTCCTCTTCTCTCTGATTGAAGCTGCTTGTCGAGCCATTTGGATGTAAATTAAAAAAATTAGTTTAACCCAGTACGAGTTAGAAACTTAAACATTTACACATGGCTTCCTCAGTGTAGATGGAAGATATTTCATTTCTGATACCTTTGATTCACCAAAAGTGTGAAAATAATAGAGTCAGCAGGAATGAAAGATAATAAAAATGTTATCTACTGTAATCGTAGATACTGTTCTATTTTCAGTCTGTCACTGCTGCGGGCTTACAGATGATCTGCTGAAATTTAGGGAGTTTACTTAGTACAGATGAAAATCAAGGGGAGGGTGACTAAGTAGGGTGGTGTGGTTTTCAAAAATTTTCACTGCACAACTGATTTAGAGATGCTGGTTCAGACCAAGCTAAGATTTGAAAGTGGCTCCAGCCTAGTCAAATAAAAAACAGGGTTGTGATGGTTTCTCTGACTGAGAAGGTTGGGAGATCCACATGTGGACTTTGGGCACTTTGAGTGTGCAGAAGACTAGAGGTGCTACAGAGATACAGTCTGTTTCATATCACTCAATTTTTTGTAAAGCTAATAATTCATCCTCTTCCTCCAAGAAGCCACAATCCTGGAGAGTCATGGGATTGATGTCCAGAGTCCAGGAGGACATTCGAACTGCGATGACGTGGATGGGAATGACTTTTCAGAGCAGGTAGAGAGTGACAGAGAACACGCAGACACAGACACGTCCCATTCAAGACACATTGATATCACTCAGTCTCACAGCTTCTTATTAATCTCATAATGTATCGAAATCATTAGCTTCGTGTTTCCTCAAAGATGAACACTGTGGCCTAGATAACAAGATGGGTTTGAGAATATTGAAAGGGAGCTTACTTTAAAATGGACAGTGAATAAGTCCATCTAAATGAGCCCCAAACTCCACAATTAACTCAGTGATATATTTCACTCTCCATGGAGACCACACTGATGATAAGTGCCATTAGTGTTTTCATTCAGTGTAACTTAGATGTCAAAGAAAGAATACAGTAGGGAACATTTTAATACTTTCCATGATTTGATATTTACAGGTTATTTTGTAATTATAGAAGTGTCCTCTTCTGTTTTAAGGCCTGTGACCTGCCTTACTTTGACAAGAGACCTCTCAGCCGACCTTTCGGCCTGTACCGCCTGGAGCCCACCTCACCCACACAGGTAAACAAATCCACCACTAAAAACTGTTCCAAATCTTAAGACCAGTTGAGAAATAGCACTAATTTATAATTTGCACTGTTGGATCTTAAAAAAGTTCAAAGTAGAGTTTCAAAATGCAAAAAGAAGAAAAGGGAGTGAGATAAAGAACAAGGGAAAGCCATTTATTGCAATGAACGATTAAGGGTAAATAGTGCGTTCACTAGCTGATCATAGGTTCAAGACCATAGCTCAAAAAACCTAAAAAAAACAACCCTAGAATAGAAACAAAAGTTTGAAAAAAGACTCAGTAATGAGGATTTTGATGTGAGTGTTTCCAGGAGGTTTGTGGGAACGTTGCTCCAAGTGGTGAAGATGCTTCATGTTTGACATCCACTGTTGGAACTGACACCTATTTTTGTAAACTTCCCTCTTCATCCATCCCATAATGTTCTCACTGTGATTTAGATCAGGGGAACAGGCAGGATGATCCAAAAGAGTGAGATTATTCCTCTGGAAGAAGAAGTAGAAATCCTTTATCAGTGGATGTTGTGAACTACAGCGTTGTCCTGTAAACAAACCCAGTCATTATCACACAGAGCAGGGCCCTCAGTCATGAAGGAAGCCGCCTGCTACATCTCCATATAACCAGCTGCTGTTTGACGTCCCTGTACAACCGTCAGCTCCATTCTTCAGAAAAAGCAGATCATGATCAGCTGATAAACGGAACATTTACCTTTAATTGTTTTTTTGCAATTAATTGATGTGGACCAAGGGAATTATCTGATCAGTCTCCCTGTCTCTCTCTCTCTCTCTCTCTCTCTCTCTCTCTTTCTCTTTCTCTGGGTTTGTTATGATGCAGGCAGCTACACTAGCTTAGCTCTTTGCAGTGTTGTAACACTGCATGTATTTCCTCGTGCTCTCCTGTAGAGTTTGATGAGTGTCAGTGAAGTGTGTCCACTCTCAGCGTGTTTTGATTGTTTATTTTGCTAAGTGACGGTTTGTTTCTCTTCTCGTCCCCATGTCAGGATGACAGTGCAGCACACAGTGAGCACCAGGACCCCATCTCATTGGCTGTTGAGATGGCTGCAGTCAACCACACCATCCTGGCCTTGTCCAGAACCGGAGGAGCCCCCAGCGACATCAAGACGGAGTCCCTGGAGGACGAATGAACTCAACAGGAACAGGGATGGAGGAGGAGGACGAGAGATACGACAGGTCAAGAACAGAAAGGGAAAGGAGGAGAGGAAACGGTGGGCCTAGAAAAAAAAGACCAAACAATGCTTCTTAGTAAACCTTTCCAGTCTGTCCCTTAAGGTGCCCACCCCCAGTTAACGGCTCCAGCATCTCTCGGCCTCACTCCTCCCATACAGTACATATAAACAGCTATCACAACCTCCCCCACCACACCTCCTCCCAATAAGCTGACACAGCTGCTGGAAATGGGTCACTACATGTCCTCTACTCTGAGAAAATCTGTCACGGGGCACTCCAGGCCTTTGACACCCAAAAGGGTGGTCGTGGAGTTGAATCCTGTCTCCAGGGGGCACCCATTATTCCGCTGTACACACTCTCTTCTCACAGGATACCTCTTCTCTCTCCTCTTCCCCTTCCCTACTCCCCCTCTCCTCCCCTCTTTAGCCTGGTTGTCTGAGCCAATCCTCAGTCTCTCAAACCTCAGAATCAACCTCAGAAAAAATAACATGTATATAGAATATATATATATATGGTTCTTATGGTTCTCAGTCACACTCAGCTCATAGTGCGCTACCTACCTACCTACCTACCTACCTACCTACCTGCAGACCTCCATTCTCCTGAAAAGTCGCCCTTTTTTTATTGTGCAATTGTAAGTGAAGCAGCCACCAGCTGTTGTGGAAGGTTAAAGTGGACTGCTCGGGTTTCCTTCTCTCCTTCTGGGGCACAGAGGTGGGCGGAGAGGAGATGTGCAAAGTGAACAGTCCTGTCTTCTTCAGGAGACTTGCTGTTGAATGAAAACCACTAAAAAGAAGGAAACAGCCTTAATTCCATACAGTTAGATGCACCTTTACTTTCTACGATATAGAGATGGTGTCAGCAGGTATCAAACAGACACTTTATCGTACCTTTTTCAAAAGCCAGACTTAAGGTTAGGTTTATATTCAACAGCAGCACTGGTTTTAGTTCTGTCGCCTGCATTTCCTCCGTACAAACCCTGAGCCATGGGGCTGGAAACAATCATTCTGCCTTGATATTTAGCCTCCTGGTGTCTACTACTCAAGGCTGTGAGAGTAAATTTAGGATTAACGTGATAATCAAGCAAACCTAAGCTATGTGACGGGGGGAATCGTGCTGTTTTAATGTCATACATGCCAAAGGAAAAGATGCAAAAAGCAAAGAGGCTAGCAAAGACTTGTCTGAAAATATGGTCTGCGATCATCCAAAGTCACTTCTACTGACTGCTCTGGCACATGTAGACGGTTTGAAACGCTGAGGGAAGCCACTGGAGCTGGTTCAAGGTGGATTTGACGCTACAGCCGGCCTGTACGAGTGAAACTAGGTATTAGTAAGCAGACATTTAATGATAAGAAACCCTTAACTAAGCTCTTCACTATCTGTGCTGTGACGCTGCCTCTGTGTGAAGCTTGAAGAATGTGCTTTTAGAAGATTTGATCCAGTCATATCAAGTAAGATCAAATCCACACTGGAAGAAAATCAGACTTCTTTGTCTTTAGTTTGTCTTTAGAGCCTCAAAGGTATACACATCACTTTAAAGGAGGGGTACCTGACTAACAACCATGGGTTATCAGTCTTTAAGTGGCATCTTCAACAAGTACAGTTCAGGACTAATTTAAGGATTATTCACATTCTTACCAAGCTGGGTGAGAAAATCAAGTCAAACTCAACACAAAAGCAGTGCTGTAGCTCCTCCAAAGCACAGAGATAAAGCATTTCATATTTATTTAATTGAAGCCATACCTTAAAGGATAATTCTATTGTTTTATGTGGAGAGTTCAGATGTGTTTTGGTGTGCTACGATGACTTCATGAGACAATTTCTGCGCTCTCCGGAGTGTTTCTAACAAAACATTTCATCCTAACAGAGAGCTAGCCTTGCTATAGTGTTCTTGTTTATAAAAGTATTTGAACTGTTTCCTTCTTAACACAGATGAACTCTGCCAAACAACATATTTCTATTCCTCAGATATTCTTGGTTTGTGTTGTACCTCTGAGTTTGAGGCTGGTAGTAAGTGAGCAGTGAGTCTTTTTCTCAGACTGATGTGAGGTTGGTGCGTTGGGTACCCCTGCCTTTGTGATGGCGCAGTTAGAGGAACATTCAAAGCAGGACTTAAGAACTCAATCTACTTTTCCCATACAGTCCTGTACGGATCTCTGTGCTGATTCTGCTCGTAGAAAAGCTCCCAGCGTTGAGCTTTGGTGGTTTCAAAGCTCTTTTTGAATCTTTTGCTTCAGTATGTTTGAAGCTCAGAAAGCAGCCAGTCGGAGCTGGAACCTGTGTTTTAGAAAAGAAGAGAGGAAAGATGAAACCAATATGTATTTATACTCATTTTTTATGGTAATGTATAAAAAGAATGACATATGTTTTGAAATGAATTTTGCTTTTATTGTTAAATTAATAATGCTTCACTTGTTTTTCATAATCAAAGTGTATTTTTATTTCCTTGTGCCATCACTCATGTGGCTAAACAACAGTCTCCCTCCTCCTTCTTCCTCCTTTGAGTCTGGGATGGGAAGCTAATTTTTGAAAATGATGCACCTTATTTGAAATCACTGTTGACTAAGCTAAAGATGTAACCCCCCCCCAAGCCTTCCTCTAGAAAATCCCACATCAGTGTAAGAGTGTGGGGCTGGTGTGAGAAACAGTCCTCTCTTTAAAATGATGCCACACCAAACTCCAAACACACTGAACTGCTCTTTGATGCTGACAGCTCTCCAGAAAACACACCTGCTCTCCAATGAGTCTGTCTTTGAACTCCTACTTATTCAGTCATGATAAATTATTACTAACATATAGATCAGTGGTCCCCAACCTTTTCTAACTCAGGACCTACATTTAAGTCTCAAAATTTTTGCAGCCCAACTTCGACCCCTTATATACGGAGGCTGTATGATGCCTTCTCAATATTAGAATTATAGATTTGAACATGTTTAACCCTTGGGATACAAAACCCGCTGGCGGGAAAACCACTTACTTTTAATTAACCAGTATTTACAAACCATTTGTGAAATCCAAAACCTGTAAAAATTGCAAAATTGCAAGATTCTCAAGTTTCCCACAGTACCTGAATGTATTGTGAGTGCTGTCAACAAAAAACATTAACAGAAAAGATGAGAGAAGTATATCAACCTTGACTTAGTTCTCATTTCTTCTTTGAAAATTTACAGAGTCAACTGCTCTAGTTAAATTCTGTAAAAAACATTTTTTTTTTTTTTTTTTACTGCATTCATTCAAGCCCGAATGAAGAAAAAAAATACATCATGTATTAGCACCAAAAAATGTTGACTTTAGCCTGAGCCCATGGAGGAGCAGGACTTTACTTTGTAGAGAAAAATGAAACCATAGTGTGAAAAAATGTGAGAGAAGCAAAAATCGAGCAGAAACTGTTTGGTATCCAAAGGGTTAAATCCTTTTAAACCTGACTGGTTTTTAACTTTTGAAACATTATTATGTTGGTTTTTTTTGTCTTTTTGTAATTACACCCCCCCCCCACACACACACACAATAATTATACTATTTTGGAAATGATGTGATGGCCCACTTGCATTACCTTCCTGGCCCAACATAGGGCCGCAGCCCACATGATGGGAATCACTAATATAGATGACTGTTTTTAGAAGTAACAGTGTGGCTCCATCTTTTACAAATGTACAGTTTTGAAGTCTAAGTACCCATGTCTGAGCCCCCATCTTGTAAAATTTGCAGCCAAAGTTTGCACATTAGAGAAGCTGTGTTGAGCTGCAGTAACAAAAAATGTTTTACTTCCTTGGAAGCCTAATCTCTTTCATATCTCGCTCTCTTTCATATCGTATCTCACCATTCCCCAGAAAACTATTTAGCAGCTGTCAATCGTTGTAAAAAATTTAAACCATAGAGTGAATGATAAATGGACGATGTAATCAACGTCTAATAACTGATGGGACACTAACTCCTCAGAAAAAAGAGGCTGTTGATTGGCTGCTGGTTCTGTCATCTAGTGACAGAGAAGGTGCTCTTATATATTTATTTTTTCTTTGAATAATGTAGCTAAAAACCAACCACCATAATTCAAATTCAGCAACATCTAGATCTTTTCTAGACTAAATGTTGAGAAAGCAGTTTAATTAAACAGAACCCTCGCAAAAGTTTACAATATTGCCTCTAAAAATAGAACAGCTACTGCAAAACAGTTTTTTCTACGACATCCAGAAGATTTTCTGTCCTAGAGAAGATGAAAGTTTTCACAGGGACTACCTTCATCCTGTTTCTTCACAAAACAAAGAAAATCTGAGATCATTTGTGGATAGATTTGAGTAAAATGTGATTATTCTTTTGAGCTCAGAGTTTACCAACAGCTAACAGGAGGCTGCCGTCTTTGTTTTGGTCAGTCAACCAATCAGTGGTTGAATTTGCACCAACTTGACCTCTGAGATATCTGTCTAAAAACCTTTATCAATGGTTCAAAGATTCCCTTAGCAGTA
This sequence comes from Thalassoma bifasciatum, assembly GCA_008086565.1. Taxonomy (NCBI): domain Eukaryota; kingdom Metazoa; phylum Chordata; class Actinopteri; order Labriformes; family Labridae; genus Thalassoma; species Thalassoma bifasciatum. The sequence continues at coordinate 4,586 of RPOG01002245.1, read as the reverse complement.
AAAAAGTACTTCCATACTTTTGAGTTTTAGTTTTAGAAGGCAGAAAATGAAGAAGAGCCAGACTTTTCTCTCTATAAATGACTTCTTTTCTCAGCCTGTGAACCCCAGTTGGGCTCTCCAACTCAAAGTAAAACCAGTCCATGATTTCAAATGTCTGGATGTCATTGATTTATACTTATTTTAATTAATATTTATAAACTTTGATCTCCTGTAGTATTTTCTATTGTATCACTGATGTTAAAGCTAATTAAGACTATCTGAAATCCTTTCGCTAACATATTCAGACTCCCTTGGGCCTTCTGGGAATAAAAAGCGTACATTACACAGTTGGCTTCATTTCCAAAAGGTTACACATGCCTTTCCACAGAAGTGAAGCAGGCGTGAAGACTCAGAGAGAAGCTCCAGAGCAGTTTTCTGAGCTCAGAGGGCCGAAGAGGCTCCTCTGTTTCTGTCTGTTTGCAGTTTGGTGTGTCGTCCTCTTGTCTTATGAATCTGGATGTTTACATATTGTGAAATATTGAGTGATGTTTGGAGAGAAAAGACCACAAAGAGTGCATTTAGAGATTATTTTTCTCTCTCTGAGACACTTTCTGATAAATTGCCTTATTGTTTGAAAGATGCCATAGCCCAAACTTTAGTCCAGCAGTATTTTCTGGGAGAGTTCAGGCTCCACAGGTTTGTTTATGGGATGGAAGCTCCAGGTGCTCGTGAGGAAGTAAAGACTCAGTGCTTTGACAAGTGGAAACTGAAGCAGAAGGCGCTCCACTCCCAGTGTTGTCATCCTCAGTGCTCGTGTGTACTCTGATGGGGTGTCCTGCGTTAGCGTCAGGGTCAAAATGTCTACATGTCCCGTGTTCCTGAAACCTCATCCCAATAAAGCTCCAAATAAGAGCACTGAAAGCTGTCGTATCATTCTCAGATCTGGTTTTGTTCACGATTACTGTATTGCCCATTTCAGAAGTTAGTGCCTTTTTTGGACAGTAGACTGTTCTGTAATTAAGATGTAGTATATACTTTTTTGTACAGTTTCTTTGTTCATTTTTTAACTTGTGTTTATTTTAGTTTGATATATATAATGTAAAAGAGAATAAAGCTATATCAAAGAGACTCTGATTTCTGACTCCTCACAGATTTAACACACACACACACAGGTTTATGATCAGAAAAGAAATTTATTTCACAATATAAAAAGTTTGTTTCAATTGCATTGATTTTTGAATAAATAAATCTCAGACAGTGAAAATGAACAGCACAAAAATCTTCCCTACCAGATAAAAAATGAGACCACACCTCTTTAACAGCCAACACAATCCCTCAAGAGTCTTTTTCACATAAAAACCAACACTTTTATTTCCATACATGTGGAAAATAAGACAGCAGACAGTAAAAACAGACACACTGCAGACCTCAATTCAAGACTCCAAAATAAGCTTTGACGGTTTTTGATGCATCAATCTTTGGTGGTCTATGACTACGGCACTTTGCTGAGGCAAACTTTAAGGCACATGATGAACACCAGCACAGTCCATCACCAACACTCAGTCTCTACAAACCTCTGAGGCTGATCTGAACCTGCAGCAGCGTGATGAACAGGAGGAGTTCAGAAAGGAGGTGCTGTGAACCTCTGAGCTTTCACAGAGATGAGGAGTTGAGTGATTCAGAGAGAAATCTACTGTGACTGCTATCATTAAACAAATAAATTACTATTTTTAAACTGTTCACTCTAAAAACAATCTTCCTTTATAAAACATTCAGTAGTTCTTGATTGGTTACCGTACAGAGGCGTACATTCCTTCCACAGAGAAACAACTTTTTACATTCAATAGTTCAACTCCCTGGCTGAGAAGCAGACGGTGAAGTTATCGTTTGGTGTTCGATCCTTCCAGTAAAAGTCAAGCTACGCTGACGCATTCAGCACATGATGGTTCATTCCTCTGAGTCTGAACAACACTGACTGTATCAACCAGGTGTGATGAGAAGCTGTGGATCATTTGCCTCCAGACTAACAGGAACGTGGTTAAGTGTTCCAGGACTTGCGGACGTCGCCCTGACTGCGGCTGCTCACTCCTCCTCCTCCTTCACCTTTGGCCAAAGCGGTGAGAGCTGCCAGGTTGGGGCTGGATCCCGACAGGTTGGCACTGCGGCGCTTTTGCTGGTGCTGCTGCGTCTTGCGGCGACGCTTCACGCCCCCCTGACTCACCCTGTGCGGCCTCACCAGCACGCCGTAACCAGGGTTACAGTGGAAGTAGTGTTTACCCCCCACTGAGCCGTCGTTCTTTCCTACAGGACGATAACTCAGATCAGAATGTGATGCAGCAAACTCAAAGACATCAATGAAGCTGCTGGACTCACCTGCTGGTACTTCCAGCTCCACTCCCACCCAGGTCCCTTTGGCGAAGTCTGTGGGTCCGATGTAGCGGATGGTTCCGCTCTTATTGGTCCCCACAGTCACAAACTCGCCCTCTTTCATCCACTCAGGAAGAACAGCGGTGCCGTCTCCTTCCTCAGAGTCAGAGATGATCTCCAGGTTCTCCATGGGCACAGACAGGTTCAGTCCAGACCCCAGGCTGCTGGACCGGTCAGCCTTCGGACCTCCCTCCTCCTCCTCACCAACGATTTCCTGGAAGGACTTGAGGTCTGAGGATTTGACTTTCTGGATCTTGAAGGGGTTTGCTGCTGAAGGTTTCACAGTGGACAGAGACGGACCTGGACCTGAGGTGGTGTCTGTGGACTCACTGGCAGGTTCCTGTGAGGTTGATGAAGTCTGGGTGGATGGAGGCTCTGGATCTGAGTCCTCAGGGGAGAGTTTTTCTTCAGGAGCAGCTGGAGGAACAGGATCTTCAGGAGCTGGGAGCAGGACTTGATCTGAGGTCACACCTGGATCTGGATCCTGGACACTCTCTGAGGTTTCTGGGTCTTCTTGGGGTTGATCTGGCTCCATGATGGCAGCTTCAGACTCCTCCTGACCCCCCTGTGCACACTCCTGAGTGTCATGGTGGACTGGTGGCTCAGGCTCAGTCTGGTCTGTTGTCTCTGGGTGGAGTTCTGCTGAGGGGGTCTCTGTTTGTGGGGGGTCTGTTAGAAGCTCTGAGGTCTGGGGTTCACTCTCCTGTGTTGATAAAGGATAAGGGTTAATGAGCTCTAAATCCTCACAGTCTTCAGGTCCAGGCTCGTCTACTTCTTGGTCCTGCTTCAGTCCGGTCTGACACGGTGAATCTGGTTCTTCCTGTGGATCTGACTCATTTTCTGGCTCTTGCTGACTCTGGTTTGATCCAGAACCCTGAGGTTCAGACAGGGTCCAGTCAGTGGTCTCTTCAGCTGCTTTGGAGTCTGGAACAAAGAGGGACTGAGCTCCTGTCCTTTCCTCCTCAGCTGCGTCTGTCACAGCCTCAAAGGTGGATGAAGCTGAGGGCAGGTCCCAGCTCAGGGTGTAGACGTCTGAGAGGGTGACGGTGGAGATGCTGGTGGAGATGTACCCACTGGACGCCTCACTCACAGGGCTGGGGGTGGACTCCTCTGTCTCCGGGATGATGGGTGGGGGGAGAGGGACAGATCTGGGGCTCTCTTTAGAGACATCAGGGGGGAGGATTTCCTGTGGGGGAACCTGGAGATAAAACCAGAAGGAGAAAAGATGGATGTAAGTGAACATTTCAGAGCAGCAGCTTCTTGATTCAGCTCTGAAGACAGGAAGGAAATGAAACAACTCTCAGGTTTTCATGTTGGATGACTCTAACTATAAATGAAATCTTCACAGGCAAAACTCAACCTGCAGATATTCAGTGCTTCTAACTGTTTGAATAATCAGCGTGATAACACACACACACACACACACACCTGTCAGTCACAGCTTCCACTCCTTTTGCTCTCATGAGAAATAGACAGGTTCAAACAGAAGGTGCTGTCTCCTAAGTTGTCATTGGTCATTTCTAGGTTCAGGAACTTACCATATATTTACTCATTCCCTCATCAACACTGGCTGACTGGACCATGATGCGAGGCAAGTTCTGACAGAATAAAAAAGAAATGAAATGTTAACATTTGTGTTAACTCTTAGTTTTATCTGTACAATATCTCAGTGAGGAGGTCGAGCGGATCATTCAGGTCAGGCTTCATTACAAAGAGGAAGACAGTGAGCAGCTGAGGAGAGAGAGAAGATTGATTTTTAATCCTGAAGACACAGAATCTGCAGCTGATCACTGACCATCTGTAACATAACCATTAATAATAATAATAATAATAATGATGATGATGAAAATGTTCACTGATTATTGAGTTTTGCTTCAAATAGGCAAAGAAAGGGAAAGTAGAAGGGTCAATGACAAAAAGAGGGTCTAAAAACTTATTTTTAAAAAGTTCTTTGAATATGGATAAAAACATATTTCTGAGAGAAGAATTATGTTTTCCAACAGATTTCAGTAGTTGACCAACATTTCAAAGTTTTTAGGTTCATTATTTTTTAGTATTTTTAATTTGAGCACCCAAAAATGTCAGGTGGAGCAACCAAATATATGAAAATATATTTATATGTTCCTGTTATTTTTTCTGTGTGAAATTATTGGCAAGTATCTCTCAAGTGTCTGTAGTGA
>RPOG01002244.1:0-101626 GCA_008086565.1 Thalassoma bifasciatum | reverse complement strand
GAACTAAATGTTTGAGTCTATTAGAATGAGAAAGAGACGTCTTACCAGCTGTTAAAGCCTGAGATCAGTGAGAACAGAAGCCTGCTCTCATGTGACACACCCCTCTCTTTCCCTCCTTTGCTTTTCACACTTCTTCATTATTTACCGGCCTATTTGTCCTCTACTGGTGGACAGGCCTCGGGCATATGTCAGTGTGTGTTTGTGTGTGTGTGTTTAAGGCAGAGGCAGTTGTCTAAGTGTGCCTTCATACAGGGAGTGAGCGGTCAATGACAAAAGGGCAAAACTAGAGAGAAAAAGTAAAGGGTCCTCTCCATGTTACATGATGGAGAGCTCTTCTCGACATTTTCACTGATTTTTAATTCTCTCTTTGTTTCCTGCATGCAAACCTGACGACAAAAAGAAAAGTTTAGACCTTTATATTCCACACAGCAAAAAAGAGGAGCCTAAGTATGAGATAAAACCATGAATTTTATGTAAATATGACATAAAACTGGTCAAATATCTGCCTATACAGCGAGATGATTTCACTTGAGGAGAAATTTTCATATAAGAATTTCAAATTTAGATATTGGTCCAGAGAAGACTTGAAACAAGAAAAATATTCTTATTTGAGATTAAAATACTTTAAAAAAATCTTAATGAAACACAATAATAAGTGGAATATACTAAAAACATCAAAAATGTCAAATTTCTTTCCTTTCAGAGTCCTCATTTTATCAAATGGAGCTAAAATACCATTTAACTACATAAAATAAATGACTTTGTATTAGAAAATTGCTTTTTTCCGTTTCAACAAAAATACGTATGTGCCAAAAATATAAAAACATTTTCTTGTTGAGTGTCTTGAAATAAGAATAATGTCTTTATTCAAGAAACTGAGCGAGTACATTCGTGTGCGTCAGTGAAGGGTGAGATGTGGAACAGGATGAAGAGTTTTGTCCCGATGTCTGATTCCGGAGAGAAACTCTTCCAGAAACTTTTCCAGCTGAAGGAGCTTGAATCAGGGAAACAATTCATTTAAATCTGCAGCTCAACAATTCACACATTGCATTATGATGACTAAGCTTAAATGGGGTTTCTGTTTTGTAAGAAGTGATTGTAAACTCTACAATAGTAAAACTGGGCTGGATTCAAGACGCTCAATCAGGTAGATACAGGAAAGTTACTGCAAAAAGCAATGACAGAAGTGTTTTCACACAGGTTGTGGACTTACATCTATGACAGTGTCACTATTATAGAGCTAAATAAAAGAGTTTAAGAGCTCCACATGGAAGGAAAACTGATGCTTCTTTTAAGGGGAATAATACAAACATTTAGCATTATAAGCTTATTATAAGACACAGAACTTAACATACGAAAAAATATGGCTAAGAATGAGTTTTCCCACTTCCCTGTTTTCAAGCTCTCTCTTATCTAGCAAAGTTTCAATGTAATGTCTTATTTCAAGATGTTTTACCGAGTCAATTTTTACTTGTTCTGGTTATTTTTGGGGTGGTCTTTTTTTCCCAGAGCAGCTGCAGGAGTAGGATTTGAGTTGGCCTGGGATTTTTTCACTGCTCTGCGAGGACTAAAGCATTAAAACGAGGATGTTGACGTTATGCGGACATTTATTGGGACATCGCAGCTCAGGTTTCGACACCAGAGCTGTGATGAGTTAATACAAACTTCATCACTCAGCAAAAAGTCCTCAACAAAGAAGAAAAAAAAAAGGAAAGTAGTAAGATTTTTATCTGTTCGTGTGGAGCACTGCAAAAACTGGAATCTGAGTGAGTTATGTCTTATTTTTAGTGAAAAAAAAAATCTCTTTTGACTTCATATGAGCCACATTCACCAGACCAGTCCTTCAAATCTCCCATTTTTAGTTAAGTTAAGAAAAAAAAATATGTTTGAAGTGCTTGTAACAAGTCAAAAATCTGCCAATGGAGTAAAAGAAAAAGTTTCTTATTTCAAGACACCATTCCAATTTCAAAGAAACTTGACAAACATCTTTTTTTCTTTATCCCATTGGGGGTTTATTTTTGATGTGTTGTAAGCAATTCAGACCTCATTATTGTCTTTAAATATCTTGAAATGAGACACATTTCTGAACTTGTTAGTTGAATGTGGCTCATATCAAGTATAATAAGACAGTTTTTACTAAAAATAAGACATAGATACTTGCTGAGATTTGAGTTTTGGCAGTTAGGTGTCTTTTTGATAGGGTGATAGTGCTCATGGGAAATGAAGTCCTCATCTTGGGATCTTCTTGAACCCTTTATGACTTACCATACCAAGTCTACCAGATCATATATTTACTTTTTGACAACCTTTGTATCCCAAACTTCAATATAATGCATAGATTTAAGTCCAGACTTACTAATTAAAAAGCTCAAAATGGGCAATAAACCACAAAGAACGACATTTTTGCAGAATTTTTTCTATATACAAATAACGCATGGCTGTATCCCTAAATTTAAAAAGAAAAGAAAAGAAGGATGTCATGTATACAACGCAAGAAGCAATGTGAACTGCTGGGGTATGATTGTGATGTTGATGCTCTTTTCTCTTCTTTTCTGCAAACACATTGGTGGAAGGAAACAGTGAACGAGAACATGCTGAAAACATAATATCAAAGTGTAACTCCATATTTTATAAGCAAAAAAAGAACGATACATGGTTTCAATCTACTGCCCGTCAAAACTTGATTTGCAAATCCTGCACCACTGCTTCGCTGGGCTCCATGAGGCTGATGCACGTGAAGCGTGTTTCACTTTGTTCTTTGGAAGTGATTATTGTATTAATCAAAGTGTTTCAGTGTTTGTGTGTTTTCGCCCTCAGGCAGCAGAGAAGCATCAGATTTATGATTGAGGCGTTATTGCTCGTGACACTTCCTCTGATGTTTTAAAACCATATTAATGCTCTAAATGGAAAAATCAGCTGCACAAATAAGAGCCCTCAGTGAAGTCAGAGTTTCTGTTTCAAGCTGATGAAATCTCTCTCTCTCTCTCTCTCTCTCTTTCCAACACATCTGAATCTGAGTGCTGCTTTTTCACAACCAGGAGAATCTCTCCATCATCTGACTTCAGTTCCAGCTCATGCACTTCTTGTTTCTCTTGGAGGGGGAAAGATTTCCTGTAGCCATGAGTGAAAGCAGGGGGGGTTGAGGTGACCGGGGGGGGGGGGTTCTCTCCGGGAGCCGTCACAGTGGCCTCGTGCACCAGACTGAATTTAAAGAGGCAGGTAAACTGCTGCTCGCTTTGTATTAACAGAGCCATATATTCAGCCTGTCTCTGCCTCTTCTCCCCTCCTCCCCTCCTTCCTCCTCCTCTCCTCTGTTTCTCCGTCTCTCTCTCTGTTTTCCCTCCACTCTTAGTTTTTCCCGGCCTGTAGAAAACGTCTGGGGGATCGATAGGGCTCTCCGGCTGTAGTGACTTGCAGCTCTAATGAATCAGGTCTATGTGTTTGTTAAGTAGACAAGGTTGTGAAGGAGCACTGGAGGGGAGTTTGTCTTTGTGCTTTATCTGGCTGCAGAGCTTCCTTTACTGTTTGGTCTCTGTTTGTCTCCAAACACAAAGAGAAACTCCATATCATCTTTGCTTTTACTATTCCTCTCTTTCACTAAAGGATTATTCATGTTAAAGTTTACCCGTTATTAAAAACGCAGCATGTTGCTCCCCTCGCAGACTCAGCTTCTGTCGTTTCCAGCAGTCAGAAGCACTGAAGTCTGAAAATAACCAGTCCACATAACTATTTATTATCCCTGCCAACATTTGCCTCTGTGCTGGAGTCCATCCTGAAATCCTCTTGTGCACTGTGCACTGAAATCAAACGCCTGAAAAACCTCCCAAATACACCCGAGACCCGCTTCAACTTGAAGCCTTCTCTGAAAAGAAAAGGAAGAGGGAAAAAAAAAAATCTGAATTCTCATGTTTTTCTCGCAGCTTAAACCGTATCTCTCCAAGGTCGGACAGTGAGACTGTGGGAGGCTGTTTGTGTTAAAAGCAGGATGGCTTGTATTTCCTCTCCTCCTTCCTCCTCCTCCTCTTCCTCGTTTTTTTTTCTTCTCTCTTTCACCACAAGGAGAGCTGTCCAAAAAACGTCTCTTTACCGCTGATGGCTAATAGTCATAAATTTGTATTAAATATGTCCTTTATCGATTGGCCTTGTTGGATGAATACAATTAAAGAGACGGCGCTGAGTGCTCGCCACCTGGGAGCGGAGGGATGGAGGGATGAGAGGAGGGAGGGGAGAACAGAGGGAGTGAAAGAATAGACAAGCTTTGGGGTTTTGGCAGCAGCTCTGCTTCTTCACTCGAGTCACAGCTTGTCCACATGTTGCCCTAAACGTGTGTGTGTGTCTGTGTGTGTGTGTGTTTGTGTGTGGGCGGTTAGGGTGTGTGTGGCTGTTTGTAGTGATTCACCCAGCTCCTCTTCTTCTCTTATCCCCCTCCATGATCCCCTCCCCTCTCCTCCTCCTCCTCTTCTTCTCCTCTCAGTTTGTAGTTATGACAGAGGAGGAAAGAGAGAGGAATGTGAGAAGGAAAGCAAGGGATTGTGGGATGGAAAGAGAGAGAGAGAGGGGAGGAGACGTGAAGGAGGGACAGCCACCTGTATGTAATGTTGATGGACAGATGGAGGGATGAAACCAACAGGGTGGAGGAGGGATTAGAGAGAGAGAGAGGAAGCAAGGAGCAGGCCGTGTGTGTGTGTGTGTGAGCGTATCTGTGTGTGTGTGTGTGTGCGTGTGTGTGGGCCTCCGGCCAGCTGAGGTGTTTGCTCGTCTCAGAGTGATCTCCCACTGTGGTCACTGCAAGACTCACATGCACACACAAACACTCATACACACACATATAAACACACACACACACACACACACACACACACACACACACACACACATTTAGTGATGACTGAATCGTCCTGCTTGGCAGCTGTTGCTGGTCCCTGCAGATCACTCAATACCAGACTGGCTTTGTGTGTTTAGGTATAAATGTGTGTATGTGTGTGTATGTGTGTGTGTGTGTGTCTTAGTGTAAAAATCACACTCCTTTATTTGACAAAGTGTGTAAGCAGTACTTCAGATTTACCCTGATCCTTGAGTTTGGTCTGCAGCCGTAAACACTCAGCTTGTTAAGAATTTAAAGTTCTCTCTCTGAATGATTGATTTATTTTCTAGAAATTTCTTTCATCAAACACACTTTGAATTATTCTCTATGAGTTCCTCTGGTTTCAAGTCTTTAAAGACCACGGGACACCGTCACTCTGCAGCTCTGAAACCTCGTCTTTTATCAAATCATCCACGCTTTCAGCATCATTAGTGAAAAATTTAAAGTAGTGGCTTATATCTGCAGAGAGATGGATCAGTGTTCCTCCTTCTCTCTGCTTCTCATAGATTTAATGTCCAGAGTTTGTCTTACTTTGCACCCAAAAGCAGCCAAAACTTGATTTTATGATTCCACATGCAGCGTCAAAGAGGCAGAATGGAAACCCGCTTTCAAGCCTTAGCACACTAAAGTCTGTTATTTTTGATGTGATTTTTGGTTCGGTCACGCGGAGTAGGACTGGGAAATTAATTTCAAATTAGATTAAAGCGCAATATTCTAATGGCAGACAGTGTTTTATTTAGAAGATGTTTCGTACTTTACACCAGTGTTACTGCACCCAGCTCAATCAAAGAGCCAAACTGTTGAGCACTACTTCTGCAGGAACAACACTCTGAGTGGTGAAAAGTGGCGAAAACGGCAAAAAAGTAGCAAAGGAAATAAGTTCAGAGCAGCAATGATGGAGAAAATGGTGAGAAAGTAGCAAAACCTTTAAGAGGCCTGACATTTCTGTTAAAAATGTCCTTTGTATTGATTTCCTGAATCTAAATCTGAATCTCTTTTTTTTGTCCTGTGAAGGGAAATTAGTGTTGCAGCAGGGACACACAAAACACATGGTACACAATGACAATATCATCAATGTCACAATAAAACTCACTTAAAAGTCTAGAATACAGAAATATTTATATAATGGTCTAATTTTCTTGGACACTGAATTTGGGGTTTTCATATCCGTAAGCAATAATCATCAGCATTTGAAGACATAAAGGCTTGAACTGCTTCACTTTATGTATAATGAGTGTATTTATTATCAGGGTTTCACTTTTATGAAATGAGCCAACGAAAATATCAAACTTTTTCGTTATATTCTAATTTTTTTGAGATGTGCTAGAGTTTCTCTGTGGATTTTTTTTCCCCAACAAACATCCTTCTTTTCTCTCTCATGTTTGTGTGTTTCTTATTAAAAATGAGAATAATAATTAAAAAATATCCATAACAATTGATATCAACAACACAAAAAATGGGGAACCTCAAATTAATCACGCAGTAAATTGCACTTTCAACGCAGGGAAAAATCTGATTATTCTTGCAGATTGTTCAGCCTTAATGCAAAGACACTATTCCCATTGAATCTGAAGTTTTTAATTAAATTCAAAGCCCAAAAGAAATTAAATCATTGAGCAGTGAGGATCATTCTGTGGGTTCTTTCACTACCTGAGAAAAGAAAAAGAAATCACTTGGTCCATCTGCTCCTCAGCGGTCAAGTTTGATACGCTTCTAGCTTTACTGGCACTTTAAATAAGAAAAACAGCAATTTATGCGAAGTAGTGGATGTCTTCATCATCTAAACATACCCCGAAATGTTAGAAAATGAGTTGTTTAATGTAAAAGTATAACATTGCATTTATTGTAAGGGGTCTCTAAATAGTCAAAAAGACTCCAAAACAACCTGAATGAATGCAAAATCAAACCTGATTCAAACAAAAACCAAAACAAACCAAAACTAAAAAACTATGACGGACAAAAGTTTTGGCGCCAGTGTGAAAACATGAATGACACAGCATGGGGTCAAATTTCTTTTTAATGTGCATCAGTTTTGAAAAAAAAAAAAATCGACTCTGTGCCAAAGCTTTGAGAAAAGTCAGAGTAAAACATTTCTCGTGGTGTCTGTATTAAAAGAATATGGTTCACAAATTGCTGCAGGAAACATGTTTTTTATCCTGTTTCATGAACCTGAAGCCTCTGGATTAATGCTCGTCCTGTGCAAACAGGGACTCGAGCTCAGCATCCAGAGGGAGACGTCTGCTCAGCCAGTTTTAAAACTAAATAAACTGCTGCATCAGTTTAAATTTAGCGTTCGGTGAGGAGTGTAAGAAATGAAAATACTGCACGAGCCCTGCAGAGACAGAGTCCAAAAACAACCTGAAATGACCGTTTGCAATCTGATTACAATCTGCAACAGATTAAGAGATGAAAGCTCCTTTATTCTGGGCTTTACATTTGCTGACTCATTCACTCTTCTACTCTCTCTCTCTCTCTCTGAGTGTGTGTGTGTGTATGTGTGTGGGACCAAGTTTCCTCTTTCAAAGCCCATTCTTTCTCTCTCTGTCTCTCTCTTTGCTCACATAAGTGTTGTAATTTGGATGCTCTGTAATTTCACCGTGGTGGTTTGGGGTTAAGTGGAGGCTGTCCCTGCCATTGTAAGTACCGGCCTTCCAAATGGACAAACACACACACATACACTCACACATAGTTGCTCCCTCTCTCACACACACACACACGAACACACACACACACGCACTGGATCATTGCTGCATTGCGCTTGGATGCTCCTACAAAGGCCGGTCCATTTAATTACATTTATAAACACAGTTTAAGGGCCCGGGATGTGTCATTAGAAGAGACTTTACGAGACACATTACCACGTGTGTGTGTGTGTATGTGTGTGTAAAAGGAAAAGAAACTTTGTCACATGGCAGCTATAATGGGTGATTGGATGGACACTGAAACACTTGCACACACACATACACACACAGGAGTAAATTACTGGTGAGAGAGTTGCAGATAGCGCAGTCTGTAGCCCAGCAGGGGTTCCAAACACAGAGACAGAAGGTATTGATATATCACACACACACACACACACACACACATGCGCGCACACACACAGGGACAGACGGTATTGATATTTTGCCCATCAGCCTAGGGTGTGTATCTGCGCTCACACAGAGACACACTCTCTCGTGCACGCTCGCGCACGCTCTCGCGCACACACAGCATGAAATCAGACAGGCTCAATAATCCATTGTTGTTTTTGGTAATTCAGACGCGTTCCTCCTCCTCCTCCTTCTTCTTCTTCTTCTTCTTCTTCTTTTTCTCTCTCCATAAGAATACCGGATCATTATTGCCGGGCCTTCGGGCTCCGTCTTTGTAGAAGCTGTATGAGTTTGATGAACGACACATCTTCCTCTCCCTCTTCTTTTTCTAATTTTTTTTTTTTTTTTTAAACTGGTGACTGTAAGTTTTCTCTTCACCTTGAACTTCAATACCTGATATCTAACAATTTTAAAGTCGATTAAACTGCTTCCTTTTAAAGAGCAGAAAAGGTTTTTCAAGTGTTTGGAATTTCCATCTCGATCACACAGAACTTGATTTCGTTGAAAAGATTACGCTCCACCGGTTGTATTGATCTCATTGAGACATTCTCCGAAACTCACTCAGAAACTGTGGGACACTTTGTCATACCTGTCTGTGTGTCTGTGTGGTTCACTTTTTTTTAAACTGCTTGTTTTCAGGAACATGTTACCCTCTTTTGTTTACAGCCAACAAAGCCAGCCTGAATACTCCGCTAAAGAAGTCTACTCTACTCCCTCATTGTGTGCAGAAGCTACTTTAACTTTTCAGGGTTGTGCTTTTGTGTTAAGTTGTGGAAGAAGAATCTGGTGATGAAAACAAACAGAATCTGTGAATTTACTTCAGACTGTTACAACCAGTTCAGTCAATTTCTCAGGAGTCGTCTGCTGCTGCCAGCTGGAAACTTTTCCAACTTCAGAATCTGTCAGGACAGAGGCAAGGATCAGAAAAGAGGAGGTCAAAGCCAGGTTTAGTTTTCATCTTAGAAGATTCACGACTTGGATTTTTGCAGCATTCACAGTGATTATTCAGAGGTAAAAATCGCAGTCTTCAGTAAACGTGAGCTGCTCTAACTGGTCATGGTGCATGTTTTAGACAAATTAAACTGTTGAGACTCAAATATTCTTGAAAAGTGGAGTTTAAAGTCTGACAAAGTCTCCATTTTGCAAGACTTTACTTTCATTACAGGGTCTACTAATTAATTGGCCTGAAGTTTGATGCTCATGCTGTTGATGACGTGATCTGGATTTTGGACTTTTGCACTTTATTGCAGTCTATTATCACATCTTTATGATGAACTGATAGAGATTATATTATTATGTATGTCTACATCTTTAATAATATCTATGTCCATAGCTACATCTATGATAAACTGTTCTGTTAAAAAGGCTGCACATTTTTGGCTTTTGTTGACACATCACACTGCAAAAACTGAAATCCAAGCAACACTGATGTCTTTTTTCTCGTAAAAAAAATCTTACGAGACACAATATGAGTCACATCCAACATTTTTTTTAACAATGTTTAAGAAATGACATTTTGTTGGACTTTTCAGTGAATGTCTCATATTTTCTTTAACCAAATACGAGACAGAAAAAAACTTGATTTCAGTTTTCACAAAGCAGAAAGCTGACCCCCTCACTTCAGCTTTCATGTGTGCAACATTTTCAAAATGAACCTCAGTTGTGAGGTGTCAAAGCTTTGTCCTGACCGGAGGCATACGGAGAAAAGGACCGTGACTGTGGCGTGTACAGACTTTTTAAGGGCAGGGGAGAAAATGAACAAACAAGGCACAAACACTGCGTTCTCGCCACTGAAGAAGTCAGTTTAGAAATGCTCAGGGGACATTAACGCTCTGTTTTTGTCACCCAAGAGGAGATTTTAGTTCTTTGGCAACCAAGAGAGCACTTAAGCGCAAATTTTGGTTCCCAAAAGGACACTTAAGGGTGTGGTCTACTCCCAAGAGGGCACTGAACCTTGAATTTTTGCCACCCAAGAGAGCAGTTTATCATGTTTAAACCACCCAAAATCATGGTTAAGTTGTTTTGACATCCAGGAGGACAGTTTGGCATGCACTTTGACTCTTAAGAGGCCTCTCAAGCAAGTGTTTTGCTCCACAGAAAGCACTAATTATGTGTTTTGTCTCCCAAGAAGGCACTTAAGCATGCATTTTGGCTCGTGTTTTGTCTTCCAAATAGGCAACTATGTTGTGTTTGGCCCCCCAAGAAGGCACTGTGGTGTGCACTTGGACTCCCAAGAGGTTACTCTGGCATGTGTTTTGGTTCCCAAGAGGTCACTTTAGCTTGTATTTTAGCTTCTAAGAAGGCACTTCATTGCATGTTTTTGCTCCCAAGAGAGCACTTTAGTTAGTGCTTTGCCTTCTAAGAGATCGATTTATCATATCTTAACCACCTAAGAGTGTATTTTGACAACCAGGAGGGCACTTGGAATGTGTTTTGGGCACTTTGGTGTGTAGATTTCTCACCACTTGACAAAGAATGAGCACATTTTTAATATCTCTACAACCCTGCAGTGACTGTCAAGTATAAGAATAGTTCCTAAACACCTTTTTCAGGTCGAAGATCTTTTCCAGCTCTTGGATGTCAGAGATAAAACAGTTGTTCTTTCTGAAGGAAAGGTGAACTTCTAGTTAGGATTCCAGTTTGATTGGTGGACAAGGACAACTATCCCTACTGCTCATTGTGTGGTAGTTTTTGTTGCGTGTCCATCCTCTTCCATGATTGCCCAGCTGCTCTTGGTATGAGGTTTGGCACACTCCACCTACCATACCTTCAGTATTTTAGAGAAGTTGCTTTGATCTGAGCAGAGACTTATCAGGAGTAATAGAGGCTGATTTTCCTCCCAGCAGAGCGCTGCATTGTTCATGTTGTTATCTGACTCCAGGGCTCTTTTCAGTGAGAGGACAGGACGCCAGCTTCCTCTGTTTGTGTCCAGTTAGCACAGAAAATGTGGGAATGATACAGTCCATCCTTATTCCACTGGGGAGCCAATGTGTTAAATGTGGGACATTCCAGCTTTATTTCAACATTTCATGATAGACATGACTCCTATGTATCTTTTTATATTTCATGAAAACAGCTGCACATGAAACTCTGAAATGAAAACATGAAATAATCAGAGCAGCGAGTTGTCCACATGACAATAACGCTATGGATAAGTGCTTTTGGGAAGTATAACTGAATGTTGGGATGGAGGCAGAAAGCCACAACTGTTGCACTTAAGTGGGTGATGATGGAGGGAGGAAGGAAGGCTGGATTATGGCAGCGGGGTCGATAATAATGTTCCTGTCCTGGAGAAACCATCAAAAATAATTTTTCACTGAAGCGAATGGCTTCCAGAGCAATGAAAGACTCTTTATTTCAGTCGGTAACAGCTACGCCATGAATGTACAGAGGCAGAAAACTCACATGAGCTGTAAACGAGAGGAGAAGTGAGGCTAAACTGACCAGAACATGACTGTTCTTACATTTTTACTTCTTATTTCATTTCATTACGACTGCAAAGATAGATAAGACCTGGTACCCTGTGTTTACAACAGTGGGTGGTGGTGCTCATGGGAAATGGAGTCTTTAACAGTTTGAAAAACATCAGAGGATGAATAAACAATGCTGTCATTTTAGCTTTCTTGTTATGTTAAGGGATTGGACCACACATTTTTACTTTCTGCTTCAACAATGTTGTACTTCTCCTCTCAGAGGTCAAAGGTCAGGCTGATACAAAAGAAGTGTTCAGGTGGTGTTTGTGTTTTTGCTTATGTTGCTCATTATTTTTCCCTTTCATTCAATAAACAAGTCAAATATGCCTTCAGACATTTTTACACATGTGCAGTTTAATAAGACTTCCCCTCTCAGGTAAATCAGGAGGTGATCAGGGGCGGGCGGTGGCGCTGCCCAGATGTAAATATAAGCGGCAGATCCTGAAAGCCTGAGGCTCAGATAGAAATCCCAAATTGTATTAAGGGACATTGTCCCTCACTCCCAGTATGCGTACCTAATCCTGTTTCAGCGATGTTCCATTACCTCAATTACTATCATCTCACCCAGAGGTGGACCCGGCCAAGGACACCGCCGCAGAGCCAGCGATGGGTGGAGAGGATGGAGGGAGGAAGAGAGGAGGGGAGGGCTGTGGAGGAGTGAGTTCTCCCAACAAAGAAAGTGAGAGAGGAGCAGGGAGAGAGGAAGGATACATGGAGAGAGAGATAGAAAGTTGTGAAGAGAGGGGATAAAGGAGGGAACGGAGAAAATGTATAATGAGAGACAGAGTTGTACGTCTGTCTAAGCCGAAACCTGGCTTTTGTTTTGATTTTCCAACTGGTGAAAGAGGGATTTGACAGGCAGGGATGAACGGAGAAAATATTCTGAATGCATTCTTAGCGCGTGTGCTTACTGTCCCCTCAGGTGTTCCATATAGTCCCACAGACAGGCCGACCCCCCTGAGACAGACCAGGACCAGAGGTACAGTTACACCACATTGAGTTTCTCCCACTTTGTTTCAAAAATACACATCAAAAGTGAAAATGATATGAAATGCCTTTCTCAAACAGAAGCAGAGATTTTGTCAGGTGGAAGGTTGTTCTCAAGCTGAAATGTAAATAAGTGTCTGTGTCTTATTTTTAGTAAAAATGGTCTCATTTTACTTGAGTTGTACCATATTCAACTAACAATTCCAGGAAAAAAGTCTTATTCCAAGATATCAAAAGGACAAAAATAATGTCTGAATCACTTATAACAAGTAAAAACAAATCAGCCAATGGTAGGAAAATTTTGTCAAGTTTCTTGATTATTTTGACTTGGTACAACTAGGGATGAGTATTGAAGTTGATACTTTCATAGGTACCAACCAAATTCCATCAGTGGTAATGAGTATCAATTCGCTTAAAAACAAATTATACCATGTTGTGAGGGAGTGGAAGAGTAGACAATTTTCCATGTCAGACATGGGGATGAAATAAGTGGAGGTGGGTTTTAAATTGTGCATTATTAAGGAAAAATATTGCATAGTTGTAGCTTATTTATGAAATCATAGTTAATTTTAGTTAAAGGTTTTCATGTTGAAGAAATTTGTGAAACAACTGCGATGTTACATTACAAACTATTGAATGTTTTGATATGTTTGTTAAAGTTTACATACCGAGAAATCAAAATGTTGAAATTAACACATTTTAAGATTTTATTATCAAGCAAATTAACATTTATCACCCCATAAATGCAGACAAAGTACTCAAATATGGTCCAGCTGAGTACTGGTACTGGGCATCGGTGCCAGTATCAGTTCAAATGTACCCATCCCTAGTTTCAACCAATTCAGACATTATTTTTGTCTTTAAATAACTTGAAATAAGACATTTTTATGGACTGGTCTGGTGAATGTGGCTGGTGTCAAGTCATTTTTTTTTCTCTTTTTACTAAAAATAAGATAATGGCATGCTTAGCTTTCCAGTGAAGGACAGGGGCCACAAACATCAAGGAAAGGAAGCAAGCTCTTTGTATGGGATGGAAGATTTTTGCCCATAGATCAGATAAAATGTGACTTCTGTTAGAGCTCCAGAGTTTCTTTAAAAAATGAATCAGCTCGACAAGTTCAGGGTGAAAATGAACCAATAAGAATCTGATTTTTCGTTGATGGAATGATGACCCAAACCTACCTGTGCACTCGTCTGTGGATGTGATGTTTAACTGCGTCTTCACCTTTCTCCTGGATGCTCGGTGTGTCTTGTCAGTTTGGTGCTCGGCTTCATTTTCAGCTCCTTTTTCAGCCTGTGAGAGGGATGGATAAAGCTAGGGGAAGCTGAGCACACATTCACACACACACACACACACACACACACACACACACACGCTCTGTCCTTCGGCACACACACACACACGGGTACACACAAAGAAGTGGTGAAACATGAGCCAAGCTGCCTCAGTGCCTCGCTCTCCCATCTAGCGCCACATAAGTGTCCAGGCAATGCCCTTGGCTTAATAGGGCTTAATGCCTGTGCTTGTCACTGTAGCATGGCTGGTATTGAGTGTTAGGACATTTCTGAAACCGTGTGTGTGTGTGTGTGTGTTCTCCTGAGTCTCACTGGAGGCTGTATGGCTTTGACATTTACCCCAGGTAGAGAACCGGATGCTATTATTTACCCCAATCCTTCCTCTCCCTCCTTCCTCTCCGAACTGAACCCCTGTCTTTAAAGTTGGAGTCTGTATCCGTCGCCTCCATCTCTATTGAAAAAAAAAAAGAGGGATCACTTCTCCCATCTCATCGCTCTCCTTCCCTCTCTCTGTCTATCTATCTATCTTCATCTCTCCTCTTCTCCATTCTGCTTTCTCACTTCATTTTTCTACCTCCCAGTGGTGGAGAGTTTGCCTAATGAAGTGGCTGATGGGAGTATATTACAGAGAGACAGAGTGGAGCGGTCGCCTACTCTAAAATCCATTAACCTTACAGTTTCAATCAGCGTGCAGACAAGTCTGAGCTACGAGTCAAAGAGGAGCGGATTAGCTGAAGAGTTACACCAGGGCGCCGTACACTTGTTTTGTTCAATATTTTGCCCACATTTTGAGCTGAAAACACAAATCTGTTTCTTTTTTCTCTGTAACATCAGTGCGAAGTCAACATTATGCAGCGCTCCGCGAGATAACGCAAACACTTTCACCATTTATTTTCCTGGTTGAAGGTAATGTAGCTCAGTTTAGTGCAGCAGTTTCAGCACTTTTTAAACCTTTAAATGCAAGCATTCAACAAGAGAAATAGACTCAAGTAACAACATATGGCTTCTCAAAATGCATTCCTAAATGTTTCATACTGTGTGCATAAAGTTTGGATGACAGCAAAACTTCTGTCTTTCTGTTTGTACATAATGTTCATCCTGTTAAAAAGAAAATTGAGTTTAAGATACAAAAGGTTGTTTGTTTGGCTGAAATCTGCAACACAAAGCGGATATCTTAGTATTGAAGAAGAACACTGCATAAACTGAAATGTAAGTGTTTGTGTCTTATGTTTTAGAACAAATTGTCTTCAAAGACTTAATATGAGCCATATTCAACTGACAAGTCCAGGCAAATGTCTTATTTTGAGTTTTTAAAGACAAAAATGACATCCAAATTGCTTGAAACAAGAAACATTTTCTCGTCAAGTTTCTTAAAATGCAAATAATGTTTTGATACGACAAACTTTTTTCTTACTCCATTGGCAGATACTTTTTGTTTTACTTGTTTTGAGCAATTCAGACGTAGTTTTTGTCTTTAAATATCTTGAAGTCAGACATTTTTTCTTCGACTAGTCAGTTGATTGTGGCTCATATTAAGAATAGAAATACAATTTTTACTAAAAATAAGGCACAAACACTTGCTTAGATTTCAGTATTTGTAGTGTATGATATGAATTCTTTTTAACTGTCATTATTACAGACTGATGAAATCAAACCCTCCCTGTCCCTCAGGTGTCACTCGATACCAGATGATCAGTGGTCAGTTACTTGCAGTTTTTTCGTGTGGTGTAAACATCAGCAAACTCTGCTTCTGACCAAGGAAAATGTTCCTCATTAGAGGGTGATGTGGTTTGATCAGGATTGTTATTCAAACCGATGATTATGCTCTGATCCATAACTTTAAACTAGTCTTGTGTCCTCTGACATGTTTTTTTGTACTCTCACATATTCACATCATGATTGAAACATTCATTTAACCCTGTGGTGTATAGTGGTCACTACAGTGGACACATATTTAAAAGTTATTTACTCCTAAATTCAATGGTTCATGTGGTGGAAAGTCACATTAGCCTGTGTCAGGATATTTTTATTTTTCTTAGGGCCTGAAAAAAAACTTTTTTTTTTTTCCAAAGATATATATATATATATATATATATATATATATATATATATATATATATATATATATATATATATTAGTTATAGACAAACATTTGAGGGTAGAAAAGTGTATAAACTATAAATTATTCAGTGTTAACATGGATGAAAAAGAGTTCAAATGTTTAGCAAAACATTAAAAAAAGATTATTCATGAAATTACCAAATAAAAAAAGAAAAGAAAGAAAAGAAAGAGAGAAAAAAAGACATTACATTAAGTTCACTGTTTTATGTTGAATTCTCAGTTACAAATATTTGAAAAAAAAAAAAAAAGGAAAACTTTTTTTTCATGCCTTAAGACAAATATAACACTCAAGGGAAAAATCTGACACTGACTTCATAATTCATGTATTAGAGGGTTAAAGACATCAGCTGTAGAAGTTACTGAGTTTCTGCTGAATGTACAAAGCTTTAGACTCATATAAGTAGGTGATGCACAGTCGAAAAGTAATTAAGTCGAGATTATTATTCGTTTTGGTTTGTGGCCTTGTCAGAAAATGTGAATGTACACACCATTTAGAATATGATAAATTTCAGTGACAAAGATAATATGATGGCAGATAAAAGCTGGGGACCATAGGAGCTCAGGCCATGATTGACCACGGACCTGATTTTGAAGAGTCCTTACTCATATATTCATATTTTATTCTTTAGTGTCTGCACACCTGAGAGGAGGAAAAGCAAAGCATGTTATTTTTACTTCTAAGTGAAGTCATTGTTGCTGACACATAAACAATAAGAGTATCCTGTGGATGAAATGATGTAATCTTGGTTCAGTTTATGTCACAGAGAGAGAGAGACGCCTGCAGCCACTCAGGACCCTGCACCAGATACACCTTTAGTTGGCTTAAAGCATGAAAAACATATCCTGTGATTATTAGCTTTGTGTTGTCTCATGAACAATCCTGTAGTCCTTCAATGACACACAGTGCTAAACCTAGCTACACCAAACGGCCGCTCTGCGTTCCTTCAGTGCGTCCTGACTGTGGTGGTGACTTTTCAGGTGACTTCAAAGATTTGTTGCAGATTTTGTGTTCAACAATCAAACAGATGAAATAGAGTCAGACTTCCTCATGCAATATCAATCACTAATGCAAAGCTCTATGCAACATCCATAGTTAAAGTGTTCAGTTTTGCTCATGTTTATTTATTTATAAGTATAATGTGTGCAATAGTTTCACTTGTGCGGTGGTTTAGATAGATGGATTGGTGTATCTTTTTGAAAAAAATAAAAAATAAAAAAGGAATAATAACGGATGGAAATGCAAGGATTGTTCAGGGCCAATCATCATCAATTCATGTGTAACTTCATCATTGTCCAACTCTTTCACTTTTCTTTTCATATTCATTTATTCAGCTTGGTATCTTGTTTTTGTTTTTTTTTGCAGTTGCAATTCACCCGGCACTTTGTCACTTGAAACTTTGGTATTATATCTTGTATTTTGCATCCTATATTTTCTTTTTAATTCTACAAACAGTTTGTACTTTTTTTTAACTGTGACATACATATATTTTTTGTGCACAACATAACTTCCTTTGGGATTTTTAATGCGGATCTTATTTTTTTAAAAAAAAGGGACAATTTGCCTCCTATCAGTGTGTAACTGCAGCATGTGTTTCAGTTGTGTAATTCCCATCTAAAGGATGAAAACGTACGCATGGCTGACTGTTAGGTTAAACCTGCTAAACTGGATCATACAGGCTTGTAAATTAAAGCAAATTTTATTGGATGTTTTATTGGATAAAATTTATGATCACTGTAATTTATTAGAATTAAACATTCCATTTAATGGGCTGATAATCAAGCTGATCTATACACAGTGCATCACGACATTTTACCCTCAAGATTCTGGACAGACATCCAACAGTGAAAATCCTAAAGGTTCAAAGGAAAGTTAGACAAGTGGTTTGTTTGTGTGTCTCAAACTGAAGTAATCACTTCACCTCCTTCAAAAACAAGAAATAAAAAGATTCCACACAGTTTATCCAGTAAATGAGGAGAAGAGCTGCATCACTGCTTGATAAACAAAGATGTCTGCTGCACTTGTACAGAAAAAAAGCAAAACATCTCCATACTGAAGAGAAAGCAAGGCAGGAAAGTGCAGTGTTATTATCAGTGTCATCAGTGTCCAGTAAAAAAAGCGCTTCAACCTGAGAAAGAAAGAAAAAACAGATGAATAAATAAATGAAGCCTCTCTGGTCCTGATAATGCAAATGATATTCACAGGTTAGATCCTGTGCAGGTGGCCACAATTAGTGGTAATTTGTGCCGATTTTAATGATCCATAATTTAGCTGCCTCTCCAAACTGTTGGTCATGTGGGATAAGTGTGTGTGTACAGAGAGAGAGAGAGAGCCGGGAGATGGGAGGGACGGTCAAACAGAAGGAGGAGGAAGGAGTGTTTGATTTGTGCAGTAATGTGAGCCGCACAGCGAAAAGGCAAAACCGTTTCTTTAAAAACACACATTCACCAACATTCTCTCTGCAGACACACTGAAGCTTCAGTTATTTATTTATTTTTTGTTCATCTCAACCTCTTTGACTCTCTCTTACTGGCTATTAGGGCTAAATTGCAGCGTGCAGATGTATAAAAGCTTGGATGAAATCCTTTTAGCATCACTTTTGATTTGTCATATTTGTTCTGCCAGTAATTAGCAGGTGATATTTCTCCATTTGTGGGTATTTTTTCATTTTTATATTTTTTTGCAACCCACTTTACCTGTTTACATGTTAATGGAAAGTTCTGCGGTTTATTGTTCACAACACGTAACGAGGAAACAGCTTTTCACGGCGTAAAATCATGTCACGGAGATAATTAGCAGCATTATGACAACCCTCAGAGTGACACCTGCTTATTTATTCTGCTTTCACAATAACATGTCGGCACGTTGGGGATCAGCCAAGCTTTGACATTTTTGGAAGTGGATATGATTGTTTTGGTTTTATACCTAGAGGGTGAACTCAAATGTTGAGCTTTACAGATTTTGCTGAAAGCTTGATATCATAAGTTAGATGTTTTAAGGACAGTTTTAAAGATATTTATTTTCAGTTTGGGCTCTGTGTAATTTAGGGTTTACCATATTGATCCAAATATAAGATGATCCTTGATGTAAGACAACCCTCTTTTTCTATGATTTTTGGGGAAAAAAGGCTTCTTGATGAGAACATTTTCGTTTCATCACAAAGAATATTTTATTTGAAAGTTCTAATATAACTGGATAAAAAAAAGAAAAGTAAAACAAGGCAGGCCGCTGTTTATGACAGCATGGTTTCATATCATAGTGTGCAATAACAGTATAATACTGCAATATGTAATCCATTTAACATCACCATGGAGAAATAGATCAGTGTTTCTCCTACCATTACCTTATGTATAAATTTACAGGTACCGGTAATTTAGGGTTACCTCTCTCATAGATCAGGTCTATACCTTCCTATACCTATTCTTGTATCTAACAGACTGAATATACTTGTGTTATTTATCTTATTTAAATGACATGATGTCATTTATGTCCCTATATGGTTGTGCATTCACAGTTCTCTGCTCTCTGTATTCCACATGGCAGAGTTCCACCCTAATGCACACTGACACACAAGCAGGTGCTCACACACACTCACACAGACAAGCACACTCTATATAGTGGACAGAGACTTTGCAAAATGATGTGAAAATAACACAAGAAATGCAGGAAAACCCCCCACTTTTTATAGGCACTCCCTTCTTTCTGCCATTTTGTTGTTACCTGTCACTGAGAGAGTCTGAGAGAGAGAGAGAGAGAGAGAGAGAGAGAGAGAGAGAGAGAAGGTAGCGTAGTGGTTCAAAGCCTAGTACCTGAAAATAGTATTGGTACAGTATTTTTTTCGTTTATGTCAGTGCATGCCCTCTGTGAAACCTTTTTTTTTTTATCTTTCAACCCACCTTAAACATACTACAAAAAATCTTTAAGGCCTTTAATTGAAATAATGCACCCAGCTTTTATAACAGCAGTCATAGAATTTGTACAGAGTACACTGTTTACATTTGAAAAACCATGCAGAAATGTCATTTTAAATGCAGTCCTGGGTCTTCATAGGCAGGACTAGACAAATAAAAGGGGGAAAAATACTCCCTTGGGCTGGACCAGTTAATCTTCTTCAGAGGAAAACAACAGCTTAAACTTAGTCAGAATAAAGTTTTGTTGATTTGAATAACAATCAAAGAAAAAAAACTTTTCTCAGGTAGAAAAGACTCTACCACACCAACAAATACAGTCAGCTTCAGCAGACGTCTAGTGTCCAGTTTTTAAAAAGTTTCAGATTGCCACCTGTAGACTCAAATCTCTCACTTTCCTTTCTACAGCAGCATTTCTCCCAATTCTATTTCCCTCTGCACATCTTTTTATCTCCCCTCTTTGAAGCTCTTTGGATACATTTTTCGAAAGCCCGACATAAGGCCTTGGCTTTAGAATTTAGTCATTTTGACCGTGACACTTTTAAGTGCGCGCTCAACGCCTGGAATGCGGCGTCGATGTCTAAACTTCTGGTTCAGCTGTGTGCATGGCCATTTGTGCCTCGGTGCGTGAAGTGTATCTCTGCTTGTTCACTTTGTCAGACGCGCCCACACCGCTCTGTGCTTAATAGTGGAGGGCCCTGAATGGCACCGACGGGGGTTCGTGTGTCATCTAATCTTGTAAACGAGCTGATGGCCGTCCGTTCGCTTCTCTAATGAGATTACACATGCACTGCGGGTCCCACCACAGGTCATCATTGCTGAGGCCATTCAAAGGCAATTATTGTTTTAAATGTTCCTCTTGTTGCAGGCCCAAAGTGACTCTGCATGCTTCATTGAGGCTGGAAGAAGCTTTGAGGCACCGCTTGTTTTTCCTCGTCAGTTGGAGTCTAAATGTTTTTACCCTCCTACTGTTTTACTTTCCTCGGGCGCCCGCAGTGTTCTGTCTCCATAAATGGGGGAGCGGGTCTGTGTTTATCTGTGTGCTGATCAGTGCTGGACAAAGCAAAGCAGCACATACGGGACTTTACGGAAGCTACAATTTTCACCTGCAGGGAAAAAAAAAACATGTCCTCGTTCATCAGATAATTTTTATGTTTATTCCCTTTTACTGAATTATGAAGTTGTAATTGAAAGATCGTAAGGCTTATCTCTGTCTCCTCCTCACCCGTCTTTGAATGTGAGTTTGTCAGCAAGCCTCTGTTTTGGTAGTTCAGTGGGAAGTGCAGGTCCACCGGGAAAGCCCTGTTTCTTTGTTCTCCTGCTGACAATGGAGGACTCACAGTCAGTCTGAGGGGAGGAATTATGTCCCAGAGCAGTCTGGAAGAAGAACAAATACACACACACTCACACGCACACACACACTTCTCCTCACATGGTGCTCATGTGGGGCATGACCTCAATAAGAGCCTCTGTTGTATTTGCAAAGCTTCGACACCATGTGCCGGCCACTTTTAAAAGCTGTAACAGTTAGGCCTGAGGTTGAAATAAGAGATTGGTTCAGCCCAGTTACAAGAATCATCCTAAATGGATTTTATTCAGCGGAATCAAATCGCTGCTAAATCACCATCTCAGCTGATGAAAAATTAAGTGTCTTTTCAGATAATCAAACTTAAATCTTTTCCGTTTCAAACAGTGGGAATAGTGTTAAAAGTGTTAGTGTGACTCCCTCCTAAGTGCGTTCTCTCCTCTGTCTCTTCAGGTAAAGAGGAGCCGACTACCTACACCTGCACTACATGTAAGCAGCCGTATGGCAGCGCCTGGTTCCTGCTGCAGCACGCTCAGAACACCCACGGCTTCCGTATCTACTTGGAGAGTGAACACGGCAGCCCTCTCACCCCACGCATGGGTGGGCCTTCCTCCCTGGGAGGTGGCGCAGACTGCCCCTCTCAGCCTCCCCTTCACGGCCTCCATCTGCCTCCTGATGCAAGCCCCTTCAACCTCCTGCGCATCCCCGGCTCGGGCTCAGGTGGGAGAGACAGTGTTGGAGTAGGGGGTGGAATTGGTGCCAGTGGCCCTGGCGGGGGCCATCATCAGCGTTTCCCTCCCACGCCACCCCTCTTCAGCCCCCCTCCAAGGAACCACCTGGACCCCCACCACCTGAGCCCAGAGGAGCTGGCGCTGGCAGCCCACCACCCGAGTGCCTTCGACAGGGTGCTGCGCCTCAATCCTCCTCTGCCCCTGGACCCCCCTCCGACAATGGACTTCTCACGGCGGCTAAGGGAGCTAGCGGGCAACACCTCAGGGTCCACTCCTCCACTATCCCCCAGTCGGCCTAGCCCCATGCAGCGCCTGCTCCAGCCATTCCAAACGGGAGGGGGAAATGGCAGCGCAGGAGGTGCAGGGGGAAGTAAACCTCCATATCTTGCCACACCGCCCCCTCTACCAGGCTCCATGCAGTCACCAGTGGGTTCTCAGACTACTCCTACAACCCCCCTCCCCCCAGCAGGGGCAACACCCTCCTCCACCAACCCCTTGAAATCAAAGTGTTGTGAGTTTTGCGGGAAGGCCTTCAAGTTTCAGAGTAATCTAATAGTGCATCGACGCAGCCACACAGGAGAGAAGCCGTACAAATGTCACCTGTGTGACCACGCTTGTACGCAAGCTAGCAAACTGAAACGCCACATGAAGACACACATGCACAAGTCCTCTTCGCCAAACACAGGAAAGTCAGAAGACGGGCTCTCGACGGCCTCCTCTCCAGAGCCTGGAACCAGCGAGCACTTAGGCAGCGCCAGCAACGCTCTGAAGTCAGTGGTGGCCAAGCTGAAGAGTGAGAATAACAGAATGCTACGTGAGAATGGGGAAGAGGAGGAGGAGGAAGAAGAGGAAGAAGAGGAAGAGGAGGAGGAAGAAGAAGAGGAGGAGGAGGAAGAGGAGGGAGAGGAGGAGGAAGAACAGAATGGAGACAGGGCAGCCAGAAGAAACAACAACAGCTATCACTTTGGTATGAACCTTGAAGCAGCACGGCAGCATGAAAACAACGGCGGGTTAGGAAGCAGATTGGGTGGAGTCGCCGATGAGGCCTCGATCCCTCGCTCGCTGCCCGAGGTCATGCAGGGGATGGGTCTCGCAGCGAGCATGCAACACTTCAGCGAAGCCCTCAGTGCACACAAAAGGAATGCCATGGCCCAGGAGAACCACTTACACCACCACCTCAATCGAGACCATCACCACAATCGAGACATGTGTGACGGGAATTCAGTTTTGGACACTGATCGCGGGGAGGAGGGCTCCGTCTCTGCAGTGAACGGACGGGGAGCATCACCTAATGAATCTGCCTCTGTTGGCCTCTCTAAGAAACTGTTAATGGGCAGCCCCAGCCCACTCAGTCCTTTCTCGAAACGCATTAAGCTGGAAAAGGAGTACGACCTGCCCACCCCCACAATCCCCAACACGGAGAACGTCTACTCCCAGTGGTTGGCAGGGTACGCAGCCTCACGACAACTCAAGGACCCTTTTCTGAACTTTGGGGATTCCAGACAATCGCCCTTTGCCTCTTCATCCGAGCACTCTTCAGAGAACGGCAGTCTGCGTTTCTCGACCCCTCCAGGGGAACTGGACGGTGGGATGTCAGGCCGCAGTGGTACGGGGAGCGGGGGCAGCACACCACACCTTGGGGGTCCTGGACGGCCCACCTCCAAGGAAAGCCGCAGGAGTGATACTTGTGAGTACTGCGGCAAGGTGTTCAAGAACTGCAGTAACCTGACAGTGCACCGGCGCAGCCACACGGGCGAAAGACCGTACAAGTGTGAGCTGTGCAACTATGCTTGTGCCCAGAGCTCCAAACTTACTCGCCACATGAAGACCCACGGTCAGGTGGGCAAAGACGTGTACAAGTGTGAAATTTGTCAGATGCCCTTCAGTGTCTACAGTACCTTGGAGAAACACATGAAAAAATGGCACAGTGACCGTCCTTTGAGTGCCGAAATAAAATCAGAGTAGAAGGCCGAACAATGGGACCTTTTTCCCCACAGCTATGTCCGCCATTAGTCCCCTGTTTATCCCCGGCCCCTTGTAGATTTGCCCCAACCCCTTACACTCCACTTTCACCAGTCTGGTGGAAGCTTAAGACCATGTGCTCTGCACCAGCACACCCCGTTTCCATTACCCATTGAATGCATGATCTGTATCGGGGCAATACTCTTGCATTGACGCAAAACTTCGAGCCTTTCTCTTGTGCAATAATTTACATGTTGTGTACTATTTTCTTTTATGAGTTTTCTTTTTCCATTTTTAAGAATTAGTCAGCATGCATAGTATGTTTTTGCTAATCAAAAAAAGAAAAGAACTTGTCCCTGGTTGGTTAGTTGTTGAGTAAATGTGTTGCTGTTTTTCTCTTGTTCAGTTTTTTCTTTTTATTCTTCAAAAAGAGAAAAGACAAGAAAGATACATCCATGCTGCATACATTCTGTAACACATATCATGTACAGTTTTGTTTTGTGACATGGAAAGTGAACAGTCTTTTGATTTGACCCTCTTCTTCTTCTTCTTCTTCTTCTTCTTACAACCCTGGAAATGCACTTATCTTGATCTTTCTAAAAGATGCCATCTTCACACAGGGTTTTAAAATATCATGCATTGGCTTGACAGTTAAGAAAAAAAAAAAAGTAACGACAGCCTTCAAATTTCTTTCAAAAAGACAAGGGTGTGCTGAGATTTCAATTTGTACTATCATTTGGTAGAATAAAAAAAGAGTGCCTTTGATATCTCTAGACTGCATTGGCCATAATCTTATCTGGTATAAGCTTGGGCTCACATTAAGATAAAGCTAGAAGGTTTAAGCCACCCAGGAAAGGTCCTTGCATCAAGCACCTGACCGCTCAATGGACTGTGACAACTCATGATGAAAGGTCAGAGAGGTCTTATTAATCATCATTTAGCTACCTATTACATGTTCAATAGGCTATCTTTACTATGTGGATTTCATGGCAAGCATGGTACAAGCAGTATTGTGTATATCTGAGTTATTTGTAGTTTTGTTTCTGGTAAGGAGGTACTTTTGAGATAAAGGTAATCTGTAATGTACAATCCTGAACTTGAGGGATACGGCGCATGGCTGAGAAGTGTCATGCATCTGCATTAGCACAAACCTACAACGCTGCTTCAATATGTCAGTGTGTGGATCAATGCATAAAGTAATATATGGGCCTTCAGCGAAGCGAGGCTGTCTTTATTTGAGAGCATTGAAATAACTACAAGCTAGACCGACAGAAAGCTACACAGAACTGGAAGCTAGGTGTGTATTTAGGGGATCAGAGGCAATCTCTCTCATTTTTACATTTCTACTATCAAAACAGGGTCATTAGCTATGAAGTGCAGGAAAAAGACGGAAAGAATTGCAAAAATGATCTGTACCCAGGGCTCTTGAAGAGTGGTGATTTGAATCAGTATGCATAGACTAATGCAGGGCACATTTTGCTTTCTGTTGCCTATTTAACCCTAAAGTGTTTCTTTTTTTTCTCTCCCTGAGTTTGATAAAGATGATCGTCTCTGCCTGAAAGTTAGTATCGACATCTTTCTTGCATATTCCCCACACTGATGCAACGTTGGTAAATGCGTTAAGTTTTAAAGTCATTTATAGGACATGAAGTGCACTGTTTCAATTTTCCCAGTTTACAAGTTTACGCTGAAAGGGAAAACGTTGTTGTAATGCTGTCAGAGGACGAGGTCCCATTGTTAAACGCAGTAAAAGATGAGACACATAATCTGTTGCCAGCAGCTCCAGCCTCATGAACCTTGACCTTTGTACCCCTGCCGTTTCACCTTTGACCATTTGTCAATTTGTTACCCCTTAAAAACCCCCAGCACCGAGCCTGGGCTGAAAATTCACCCTGTCTGCAAGGGCTGTAAATTAGAAGGTTTAGTTACATCACAACGCGCTGCTCCTGCAGGGTGCAGCTCCCATCGGCCACAGCTGCACCAAACATCGTCCACATTTCTGAAGCAGCTGTATCCTAACTGTGCTGAATCATCTGTAGACCTTGCAGGCCCCCGATTGTTGTTGCAAACACTTCAAAAATCTGTTTTTGTAAAAAATATCTTCCTTTAATTCAAGGTATGAAAATAAACATTTTTTTGCAAATGACACTCCACTATCTTCAAGGGGAAACTGTACTTAAGTTTTGTTGTCGTTTCTCTTCTCCTCAGCGTCTTGGTGGTGTTCAAGACTCGGATCACAGTATATATAAAACGATAAAAAAAAAGAGGAAAAACACACAAAAAAATCTGTGATGGTTTTGTATTTTATTTTGCCTTGGCTCTTCACAACTCTTCAGGTTGAAATACAATTTGCATTGGGGAAAGGATTAAGATTATATATGAATATATAATAAAGAACTTAAAATATAGGAAAATGCACACTCATGTCGATTCCTATGCTTAAACACATTTATGGTCTACTTTTTCTGTATTTCTAGAATTGTATTTGAATTCAATGTTCACTTAGAGTAGGCACTATAGTATTTATATTGAGGCTCGTATTTTTAACTGTTGCTTGTTCTCTCTAAAGGTATTTACCATACCTTTTTTTGGTAGTGGAAAAAAATCCCAAGCTGCCACGGTATATTTTTTTAATTTGGCAGGATAATATAGTGCGAATTATTTGTATGTTTAAAGAAATAAAAGGAAAAACCCCATAAAAAAGCAGCTAAAGTATGTGGCATTGGGAGGCGTCGCTGGCCATCAGATGGCCGCCGCTCTGTTTCCGGTCCACACAGGTGGTTGTACATATCTTCTTTGGTTTTTGGTTCGGACCTCCTCCCCCCTCCACCCACCCACCCCCTGCTGCCATTCTTGTATGCAGTAATGCAAGCTGACGTCGGCCTGTTCTGTTGTGTGCTTCTGTCTCTCTCACCCCTCCCACCTGACTACATTCCAACATCAAGAAGAGAGGAAAGAAAAAAAATCTTCATATGCAGTACATGGATTACGGAAAAAGCGTCAAAATAAATACATTTAAAAAGAAATTAAATGTTTTGCAGTTTCTTTTCATTGCCAAATACTAAATGGTGCTTTATATTTAGATTGGGTATACTTTCATATGCAAAGCATATTTAAAAATGACCCGGGGGACGTGGAGAAGCCTGCTTGAGTTGAGACTTTTTTGTAAATGGCAATGCGGAATATTTTGTTATCAGCCTTTTCTATTCCTATTCTGAGAGCTGTTTGTTGTAACTTGAACTTGAACTTTATCTTTTACTATGGGAGTTACTATTTATTATTACCAATATGCTCTGTTCAAAACAGAGTCATGGAATGGATTCTTTTGGTTACTTTTATTTTGGTTTTAATATAATTTTAAGTTTTTCTTTTTCTTTTTTTTCCTTTTTCTTTCTTTCTTTTTTTTTTTTTTTTTTTTTTTTTTTTTTTTTTTTTTTTTTTTTTTTTTTTTTTTTTTTTTTTTTTTTTTTTTTTTTTTTTTTTTTTTTTTTTTTTTGTAAAGGTGGCCGATGGTCATTGGACAAACCTAGCTCTTTACTTTCTGTTCCACTCGTTTGGGGTCTCTGTTCAGTTGTATTGGGAAAACCACTGTCTGTGTTTTCTGGCAGATGTCTGCATAATCCTGTTCACACACCCATTTTGTCCCTTTATCGAAAAACAATTAATAAAAAAATGAAAGTATAACAGCACTTGTCGCTTATCTCCACTGTGTGTGTCAAGTAACCTCAAGTCTGTATGCGTGAGTGTGTGTGTGTGTGTGTGTGAGTATTTGTGTATGTGATCCCCCCAATTCAGCAAAGCAGATATCCATACACATAAACACATTACCTTCAAATAAAAGTCTTTTGCATGTGAAAGTGCACAGGCATTTACTTGCCTTTCACACACATAGATACAGTGTAGAAGTGTGTGTGTGATGCGTCAGTGGTGACCTGCGCCGGGCGTTTTCTTTTCATATTTTCTTGAACTTCATGAACCCAATACCCCCAACGCCCTAGCCTTTGGCCTTGTACTGCATGTACCTTGTGACTTTCTCTGTGTGTGTGTGTGTGTGTGTGCACGTCATTGTCTTGCGGCAGGGTGGGAGTGTTGGGACAGGTGTGTATCCATTAAAACTTCCAGAACTCTTAAAACACCTGTGTGTCTACTGTGTCACCCTACCGGTTGGTCAAAACAGCCTGACAGGCTCTGTATGCATGCCTGTATGTGTGTGTGTGTGTGTGTGGGTGTGTGTGTGCTGCCTCTTTACCATATTCACCTAGTTAGCACGCTATCGCAAAGCACATATGTGTACTATGCATGTCACTCCTCAAAGTACAGTACACTATCTGTTCCTGATAATAGCTGTTCACTGTGTGCTTTTTACACACACAAACGCTCTCTCTCTCTCTCTCTCTCTCTCACACACACACACACACACATACAGTATATGAACGTGTATACGGTCCTCCTCTCACAGTATGTACTTAAGTAAATATCATTACGTTCCTGTGTTTGCTCAGTAGTCACAAAGCTTCATAAAGCTGTCAGGATCAATCAGCTTTGTGTCCTCCAACCACCGCACCCTCCTGCTTAGATCTCTCTCTCTCTCCCACACACACATACACACATCTACTTATAAGTCAGCACAAATCTGCAAAGATATCTAAAGATATAGGACAGCTTAAAAGCAGATCAAAACTAAAACAAATACTTAACCAACACTGTCAAATGCAGAGTATATTTAGAAAGCTACAGAAGCCCCAAGAGGACACGTGTCCATACATTTTAACCACTTTTCTCCTCTATCGAAGAGTTAACTTTGCTCTTTTTTTCTTCAGATGTGGACTTAAGAGCTTCAAAGCACAAAACAAAGAGGAAAAGTCTCTCTTGGTGTGAACAGCAGCAGGATGACGTGGTTCAGGCTAACAACGTCTTATTTTAAAGTTGGCTTTATTTGTACCTATGGGTAGACGTGGGTTGTAGTGAATGGGTGAGCCTCCTTTTACAAGACTCAAAAATCAGTACAAGTCAGGACAAAGAGAAAAACAAAGAGACGAAAAGCTCACTCAGACATAGGGAGAAGCAGTTTAAATCAGCCTTGGTTGAACAGGCTAATATGTCACATATATGTTCAGACAGAAGAAGCTACGTATAGTCATGGAGTTTTGTCTTCCTCAACTTTTCAGCAAGTGACCCCAGAGATAGTGGTTCTGGAGACCAGCCACCCCCTGCTGTGTGAGTACACTAAAAGGAACTTTAATATTGTCTCTCTGGTACACAGGCATGTCCGTGTGCCATCTCATACAGCTACCAGGCCTGGGGTTGGCAGGTTTAGTGGTGTTTGGTTCCTCACCTTACAGAAGAGAGTTTTCTCAAACTATAACATGCTGTGTATTCTCTCCTGGCCATTTGACTTTGTGACACAGTCCAGGGGAATTGGAGGGAAAGGGGAGCAGTTTTCCAGACTTAAAGGGTTAGAGTAACACTTTCTCATGTTACTGCTGAGGTGTCCCTGAGGAGCACGGCTGAAAGTTCACCTTTAAATGTTAAGACTTCAGCAGAGTTGTCGACTTGCGAGGCCTTGCCGTGGTGAATTCGGGAAGTCTGTGCCTGGGGCCTTTTAGATCTACAGTTCATCTGCTACATGCTAAAATTAAATGATGTTAAAGTGGGGTATTGTGCTTCTTTTTCTTTTTGTCTCTATTCCGTCCCTCTGTTTCCCATGGAGTATCTTTATATGATTTACAGCTTGAATTAATCTCTATTTTTCTCTCACTGGTGTTTTAGAAAAATCTTTTTTTTTGGTCCCTGTCTCAAACACTTAAGGCTCCCCCTTCCCTCTGGTTGGCCGGAGTCCCAGCAGGCCCCAAAGTACACTGGTGTATGCCTCAATAGAACGTTATCATTCAAACAACATCCATGTCAGGTCCAAGGTTGCATTAAGGGTCTCGCTGATGCCTCATTGGGAAAAACTTGGGGTGCCTCCGCCAAGCAGTGGCGATTGCTCTAAGACTCAGGAAACTCAGCAGTGGGCTGGCCTGGACGCTCGGGTTCTGCATGATGATTGGATGATCTGTCGGGGGCGGAATCCATTTTTGATTGACAGCGAAATGAGCGAATCATCATATATCTTATGTATTAACATCCACTAGAGCATTTTCAAAGTTTCTCATTCCATTGTCCTGAACCGATCCGGATACTTTACCGATCCCCAGCGACTTTGTCTTTGATAAAAATGACTAGAAAGGAACATAAGGGTAACATTTGCATATAGATAAACAAACACATTTATGACGTAGGATGGAAAAAAAATGAGCTCCCCCTTCTTGAAAGACCAGCAGTCGCCACTGCTGCCAAGGCACTTCACATATCCACCCAAACCCTCGTTTTCCAGAAGCCCAAGAAGGTAGACGTAGCCACCAGCAGTGCCCTCCATGACTGGTTGCCTGAAGCCCCACCCCTATGTTCCACCTATCAGCCCTCGCAGGGATCGCCAGCTTATGGTGAAAGATGGTTACCGTCATGTTGGCAAGGAAAGCCAAACAACACCACTGGCACATCCTGCATGCCTCGGCAAGACAGCCAGCCCCTCAAAGCAGGCGTAAGTCTCGCCATTCTTTCAAGCTGATGACTGAAGAGCCGCTTGGAGGACTTCTCTGTAACGTCCTGTCCGGCGGCAGCTTGGAAGCAATAGTGGGAGTCCATTGGCAGGATGGATGTGTTCCCACCAGTACATCCAGGAGCCTAGGGATGGTGTTAAAGGAGAATTGTTACCCTGCCAACAATGGACCCTCTTCAACTAACTTCAATGGGGGTTGGCTGCTTTGGGTCATCCAGGACCATGCAGGGCCTGTTGGACAGTGCAGACCACATCATCATGACCTGACTCAATGCAAGCCACCTTCCGAGGACGGCCTCTTGGTGACGCAATGGAGCAGCTAAATGACACAGAAATCGATGTTTGAAGATAATAAATGAAAGAAACAGAAGAAGAAGGCCAGCCCTCTGCAGGCCTGATGAGCCACTGTCTTCTTGAAGATCTGCCTCTGCAGGAGGTTCAGGTGTGCCGGACACTGAAGCACCATCAGACTTTATTTCCCTCCTCAGGACCAACAAGTGGTGCAGTTTCCTTTTACTCCCTGTTAAACAAAGCAACGAGCCCCCAGCAGCACCACCCGGGCAAGTAAAACAAATCAGCACCATATTTTTTTTCACTTCCTGCCTCTCTTTTTCTCTCTCTCTCTCACTCTGTGATAAATTCATTGTGTTATAAAGCCGTGAAGCATTCAGGCCCTTTCTGCTTTACTGGGGCTCTCCTGTGCTGGTTTATGTGAAAAGCATAATGCATTTGTCACTGTTATAAAATCTATACAACCATGACCTGCAGTCCCCCATAAACTCCCATGGATTTGTCTTTGGCCTGCAGGGTTTTAACAATAAAAGATCCTCCAAAGAGAAAGCCTGTTTTCATTCTGCTTTTGTCACTGTATGGCCTTGACTCAACAGTGCTCCAGTGGAATCAAGATAAAGGAAAGGAATGCATGTGTGTGTGCATGTGTGTGTGTGTTTTGACTGTCTTTCTTCCCTCTGACTGTGCTTTGGTATCTGTGAACATATACTGCTCTGGTATCTGGTACAGAGGATCATTACGTCTTGACCAGCCTTCATCTACCTCTTCACAGTGGAGAAGGAGCTACTTCTTAATGTATGGAGTGGTTTAATGAGTGCTGACCACTGTGGTCTATAGGAACAGACGGCAAAGTAAATGCCTTTTACTGTAATGGACAACCACTGAGCAGTACTTAGCACACAGTATAATGGCCACAAGGCAAGTCCAGCATGGAAAAAAAACTCCAATCACAGTCAGTAAAGAAATAATGCATGGACATTGACCGCCTTTAACCACAAGCACTCTCCAAACCCTGTGTAGGAGTAAATCAGTGAGTTAACAACCTTTGCAGAAATGAAACACGATGTACCCTTTGCCACGGATTTATTACTTTTATGGATAGGGTTTCCAGTTGCAGCAAAACAGCAGAGGTGGTCAGGTTCAGGGGTCTCAGGATCTCATTCCTGCTTTTTGCAGATGATGTGGTCCTATTGGCCTTGTAATCACTGGCCTCCAGACCTCCTATGGTGGGTAGATGATCAATACCTCCATGTCTGAGGCCAAGGTTCTCAGCTGGAAGAGGGTGGACTGCCCACTTGGGGTCCGGAGAGAGTCCTACCAAGTGGAGGAGTTTGAGTTTTTCAGGGTCTTGTTCAGTTCCAAGCAGATCATAGGCAGCGATGCAGACACTACACCATTATGAGTTGATGAGGGGAGAGTATGACCACTGCACAAAGTCTTCTCCAGCACATCCCAAAGGTTCTCAATGGGGTTAAGTTCTGGACTCTGCAGTGGCCAATCCATGTGTGAAAAAGATGTCTCGTGCTCCCTGAACCACTCGTTTACTATTTGAGCTCAATGAACCCTGGCATTGTCATCTTGGAATATGCCTGTGCCATTAGGGAAGGAAAAATCCATTGATGGAATAATATGGTCATTCAGTATATTCAGGTAGTCAGCTGACCTCATTCTTTGGGCACATAATGTTGCTGAACCTAGACCTGAGCACCTGCAGCAACCCCAGATCATAGCACAGCCCCCACAGGCTTGTACAGTAGGCACAAGGCATGATGGGTGCACCACTCAACCTGCTTCTCCTCTTACTCTGATGCACCCAAGATAATGGTTGCCCACCATCCTTCCAGTTTTTATTAATGTTTTGGACAGTCCTTAATCTAATTTGGGTATTTTCTGCATCAATCTCCTCAGATATTTTTTTTCACAATGGTTGTTTAAGAAATAGGAAGTTACTCATTGCATCAGCTGGGGTTAAGTAACTTGTTTCCCACTGAAAGATAATCACTCATGCAGTAGTTATCCACTAGGAGACTTGTACCTATTTGCTTAGTTAAATCTAGGTGGCAACTGTTTTTTTTTAGCCAGGCAGTGTATAAAAGCAGCATGTAAAAAACATAATGATGTCATTTCAATATGTACAAACATGACCCGTGTTTAAAATGTTTCCTCTCACTTCATGCTGCGCTTTTTCCAGCAGCACACTGATAGCACAGCCACAATCCCGGGAGCTTTTAAACCAGTATTAAGAGGTGATGTTATACAACCCCCACCCCACACAACCCCACACCAGCTCACACAGCAAACTAAGCTGAGGCAGGGGAGGTCAGAGTCTATTGATAGAGCATCAGCTGGAATGTAAAGAACCGAAGAGGCAGAGCACAGCCAGGTGTGCTGATATGTCTCCATGATTCTGTTTCTCTTATAAACTATGACGCAATTGTAACTCATCTGTAAGAAAGTGAGCATGTAGCAGGGATTTCTAAACCATAATGTCTTGGATTGAGGATGTGGGGGGCTGAGGGCAGAGAGGGGGGGCTTTTTGGGCCTTTGCAGGGTCATGAGGTCAGGGAGGAGGCTTAGTGGGAGAAAACAAAGTCCCCTCCCTCTCTTTTCTTCCCCTTTCATTCCCTCACTCTTTCACTCCACTGCCGACTCAGTCTGAAGTTCAAATTCATTGTCACAGTGAATGAATGAGGGGCTGAATGGGTGGGGGAGGGTCAGCAGAGGAGCAGAGCAACATGTGTCAAATGTGCATACTTCATAGGTGAGGATGTGGTTGTTAAGAGACTGAGCACATTTGTTATTTAAATCATAGAAATGCAGAGGGGGAAAAAAAAGTCTTTCAATCGTTTAAAGGACCGTTCCGTGTCATTATGAAAAATGCAGTCCTCAGAAAAACAGCTTTCATTTCAGCATTAAATCACCATTTTCTAACTTGACACATAACCTCTTTGAATCTTACAGCTTTCTAAGCCATGATCTAACACCCTGCATCATCAGCACATGGCTCTTATGATCTTCTGCTCCACTTCGATATTTATCAGGCAAATTCAGTATGCTTTCAAACACTTTATGACGTCCTGAGGGTTGGCAATTTAAGGACAGTGTCATTTTTTGGTCATTTCTCCTGGGTTTATGGCTGATAAAACAAAGATGGCATTAAACCAAGTGCGGCTTGATAATCGTTTTTCTTTGAAACTGGGGCTCGAAGATAAAAAAGGAAAATCAATCCTCAACTGTACAAGATGAAGTTCTGCATTATATCATTCCCTCTGACTGCGTTTTAACCCCTGACCTCATAGCGCCGACCAGTGCCGGCAGACTGCTCTGAGTGCTGAGCTGTGCTTGGATCCTCCAGGGTCATGGAGGGCCTCTCTCTGATCTCTGACCCCACAAAGAGGCCTCTCGGCCTGGCCAGGCCAACGGAAAATCCCTGGGGCCTGAGCTGGATAAAAGGATGTCCAGGAAAGACATGGATTATCAGTGTGTGCTTGTGTTGGTGTTAGTGTGTGTTAGTGTGTGTGCGTGTGTGTTACAACATGCCCCGGAGACCAAGTTCAGGACTCACACTCTAAAACACACACTTACACATATGCACTGGGGTTATTAAGGTTAATTGCAGCTACACAGATGAGGGGGTTGGGTCACCTCTGTTGGAAAAGAGTGTGCGTGTGAGTTTTGTGTGTGTGCATGAGTGTGTGTGTGTGTGTTATAAAGAGAGGGCTAGAGAGAAAGACCTCTACACAAACTTGAGATGTATTAAAGTGTGTGTGGGAAAGAGACAGACGTGGATAAGGGTGCATTGTCTGTACGGTTGTTTTGTCTGAAACTGATGTGTGTATGTTTCTTTGACCCTGCTGCAGCACACACACACAGACACAGACACACACACACACAAACGCACACACATACTTCCATCTCCTTTTTAATCTTGTCCACGCCTTTTCCTCCTGCGTTCTCATCTGTGTATGTAAGTGTGAAAGGTCAGAGGTCAACCTGTGGGTTTGAGGCTCGGGTTTCACATGACTGAACACCTTTGTGGCCCCGCCGCAGGGGAAGACTGAACGTTTGTGTGCTCAGGGTGAAGAGGGGATGTGTGTTGTGTCTATTTCACCCAGGTTGAGGTTTTGATGTCTGCTGAACATGGTGTGACGGCACAGACGTTTGAAATACTCACCAGTAAGTTCAGATTTTTCCCACAGCGGCTTCATCTGAAAATCTGGAGTGAAATGGCCTCACCTCACCTCTGGGAAAAATTGTTCAATCTGGCTTTCAGGTGTCACACAGTTGTGTTTGTTTAAAAACCACTTCATTCATATCTTATCTGGCCATGACCTCGATCAAACGGGAGGAAAATTTACTTTATGTAAGTGTGTTAAGATCAGTCAGTCCTTGCACTGAGTTTCTTTAATCCCACAATCACACACCTTACAGGGTTGGATCCAGACTCTTTGGATTTCAGGCACCTGAACATGTAAATGCTCTGCAGGAAGTAGAATTCATTTGCATTGAGTCAGTAGCAGTAAAGCGTGCACTTGTATTATGAGTACAACTTTGGCTGGAGTTTCTGAAGACTTGATTAAGTACATCACAGAGCTGACCCAGCTGCAGCAGGTGATAACCTGGTTTCAATCTGAGGCCTGGATCATGATCCTCATACAACCTCTCTGAACCCCCTCCTCCCCTCAACCACTGTCTCTTTACAGCATCACACAGATGTGTAACACATGAATATTTTTTCTGGTAAAAACAACACAAATAAGGGGTGGAACATATATATATGGTTTGGTTAAACTTGTGTTTTGTAAACTGTATGAAGTTATTCTGGAGAACAGAGCCAGTATGAAACCAAACAACCTCTGGTCTGAAAAAATGAGACAATGCAGAACAATGCAGGAGTGCTAAAATCTGCTGTTTGTATTTGTGTCTGCTTGAGGCCATTAATACAGATTCACACACACTAAGCCAAAAAAAGCGGTTTACAGAGCAGAACTTAACTTGTTTACAGCCTGGAACAAAAACTGTTTCCTGTCTGAATCGCTAATTTTGCTAGCGGCACACACTTTATCGGTTCCTAAATAGGCACTATAGAAGATATTAAGATCGAGAGCTCACCCAATCAGTTAAACTTCATGTGCATACCTGTGTTACTGAATATTACATTGCCCTTCTGTCAAAAATGCAGCCCTCCGCTGATCTTTTTATAAATAAAGCTGTATTTTTATATTTGGCCCTTTTGCACACCTTTTACTTCTTAATTATTTTTCTCTATTTTTACTTAACTGTGTACATTTGTTCTTTGTATGTGTGCAATCTGTGATCTTTGCTGCTGTAACTGTAAAAAAAGGGATTATATTATCTTGCCTCAAAAATCGGCCTCAGAAAAGACTGCGTTCATCTATTATACAGTCTATGTATGAAACATGGGGCTGTGTGATTGGTGGAGCAGCGATGGAGGCGGGTCTCCCCTGTATGTCTTGGGCCACTAGAAGTGAATCCGGAGTGAATCTGTGTGCAGTTTGAAAGAGCTGCTGTGGTGCTGAATGTGTTCATTTCTGACTGAAAGATGACATATCTGGCCTCCATGTATTCAGTGCTATCTGTTCAAAGACAATGACATGAGTAGATGTAAAAATATTTGTAAATAAATATTGTAAAATGTAAAAAGAGTTGCCTAATCAACCAGAAAGGTCGCAGTACTTCTACGGACCCCCTGGAGGCCACAGACCCCTTGGTGAAGACCTCTGCCTTTGAGAGAGAGTATTTTTCTGTTCCGTATTTTAAACATGGATATAAAGTAACAAATCTGGATGTGTAGACTAAATGTGCAGGTTTACAAACCTCTACATTTTCTTATTTTGGAAAAATCCCTGAATCTGTCTATGCAATGATCAAAACACTCAAAAACAGAATTGCTAAAATGATGAGGTCATCACATAAGGTACTCCTAACTGCCTCATGACTTGTTGGAGGGGTGGTCCTCAAACACCAAGGTCTTGCACATAACCCTGTCCCCAAGAGGCCTTCAGTGGACTGGCCAATCAGAAAGCAGACAGCCTTAAAGAGACAACAGCTAAAACAACTTTATGACAACAGCTAAAAAAGGGGTGTTCTAAAACACAAGTAGGAGAAAAAAATGGATTTTTTAAAATTTAAATTTTTTTTTTTAGCTGTGAACAGTCTCAAGCTGCTATCACAACCACAAAAAACACATACTGAAGACCCTCCAGTGAGCTTTGTGTTACACCTCTCTTTGGACATTTTGACAAGAGACACAAACTGTTTCAACCAAAAATGCATCATGCAACTCCACATGAGTTGTCCAGTAACTTGGTGGTAACTGGTCCTATCCTCCTCATCTTTCAACTCCCTTGGTACAGAAGAGATGTGTGAGCAATGAGCTGGATCATTTTTCAGAAAAGAGAAACAGTCCACTTGACAACATTCGGTCAGTCAGATTTATTTGTAGAACACTTTTCATTCAACTGCATTGTAGCATTGGATAGATTTGGATGAAATTGACAACAGGCTTATATTTGGTTTAACAGCATTTTACGTAGAACGAAAGACCATTTGATGACAACACGCCGGCAGCTAACGTTTAACTACAAAAGGGGGTCAAAGTAATAACACTGATAATAAAACTTTACTGACCCAAATAGTTGGCTGACCAAAGTTAGCTGTGCGTCTTCGCTGGAATTAAGGCTCAAAAGTCTTGTGTTCCTACTTTTCTCCCCCTTAAGCAGAGTGAAGATTTGTCTTCTCAACAAGCTCTATTTTTGACTTACAGGTGGAGGGTGAACCTGATGAGGTGGCTTTTTCTCTTTCTGGGTCAGAGAGGAGACGGAAAATAAGGGAGGTAGTGAAGAAAAGAGAGAGAGGGAGAGAGATGCGCACCGTAAAAAAAGGTCAATCTCATTAAATCACTTAGAGGTGGACATGCATGCTAACACACACGGAGCTTTGGAACTGACAGCCAACACAACAAGCTGCAGGGTTAGGTTGGGATTAATTGGTTACACGGGTTTCAGCTCATTTACAATTCTCCAATCAAAGAATACTTTTGGGCTTCTTGTCAATAATTCTCGCACAAGCAACTCCTCCAGGTTGACTTCTGCACCCGCGAGTGAAGCTCATGTCCTGCAGGTGAAAAGCAGCTGATGGCTTCATTTGAAAACAGCTGATTTGTGTCATTGGCTCCGCTCAGGCCAACTACAGCACGAGCAACGACAAGGACTGTGTCAGGAAGCGCAGCGCTCACTAAACAGCTCTATATTTACCCCGCGCGGCTTCCATTAAGTGTCCTAACATGACACTTTCTGCTAACAATCCCACAATGCAAAGTGTCAGATTTTACCAACAGAGCCATGCGACACTACGGCTGTCACTGATGACGCAAAATGATGGTGATTCATAAGTGTCCAAAATCTCAATTTATTGCTCATTATGTGAGTGTCTGTTATAACGAGTGGTGTACGGAGTGATTTCAGACACAGCCTGCAGCAGGGAGCAAGCTGAGAAATCCAAATTAGGCAGAAAACAAAAGGAAAGATAAGTTTAACTCCCCTCCTGTGACATTTAAAGTTGTTTGACCAGACTGAAACAGACAATTACACAAGTTAAAGTTTGAGGAAATAAACTTCTATGAACTCAAGTTGTGCTGGTGATTAACAGACACAATACCTCTTCTGTCGTTAAGTAAAATATGTTTTCTGGATTGGCATTGGGTCAGTTAAACATGAACATAACACTGAAGAAACACCTTTTTAAGTGTGGTTTATGTTTCTGTCTACGTGATGGGTCTGTGTGGCTCTTTTCTGACACACAAACTTGTGCCTGAAGTTCTAAATGCATCTCAATCTAAATGTAAGTACACTTTGAAACAACGTGCAGAGCCTACTTTTCTGTCAGGAGGTTAAAGAAATCAAAAGAATTATATGGCTTGCTAGTCAGACAACCAGAGAGCATGTTGGTTATGTAACAGAAGGCCCATTAAGAGGAATAGTCACAAAGTCAGAAAAACTGTTGGTCAGAAACTCAGAGGATCGATTAATCAGAAAAAAAAAGACGACATCCAAGCCAGAAGGCTAAATAGTTAGAAAGTAAGAAGACCAGTTAGTTAAAACATCAGAAAGTCTGTTAGTCAGATGACCAGCCAGGGGAAAAGACAGTTCATCAGAAAATCAGAAAGCCCATTAGTCATCTAGCCTTTTGGTCATAAAATCAGAAGGCCTTTAGTCAGAACATCAGAAGGTCTGTGAGTTAGAAAATCAGACAGCATGTTAGTCATGTAATCAGAAGGCCAATTGGGAGCAAAATGGGAATAATCGTCAAAAAGTCAGACAGACTGTTAGTATGAAACTCAGAGGAACGATTAGTCAGAAAATCAGAAGACATGTAAGCCAGAAGGCGCAATAGTTAGAAAATAGGGAGACCAGCTAGTGAAAACATCAGAAGGCCTGTCAGTCAGACAACCAGTCAGATGATCATTCAGATGACCATTCAGACAAGAAGAAGGCAGTTAATCAGAAAATCAGAAGGCCCATTAGCCATCTAGCTTATTAGTCATAAAATCAGAAGGCCTTTAGTCAGAACATCAGAAAGCATGTTTGTTAAAACATCAGAATGCTTGTTGGTCTGAATGCCCAATATTTAGAACATCAGAAGACCTGTTAGTCAGAAGGCCTTCAATTAGAAAATCAGAGGGTCTGTTAGTCAGAAGGCCTTCAATCAGAAAATCAGAGGGTCTGTTAGTCAGAAGGCCTTCAATCAGAAAATCAGAGGGTCTGTTAGTCAGAAGGCCTTCAATCAGAAAATCAGAAGACCTGTTAGTCAGAAGGCCTTCAATCAGAAAATCAGAAGGTCTGTTAGTCAGAAAATCAGACAGCATGTTA
Organism: Thalassoma bifasciatum; assembly: GCA_008086565.1. Taxonomy (NCBI): domain Eukaryota; kingdom Metazoa; phylum Chordata; class Actinopteri; order Labriformes; family Labridae; genus Thalassoma; species Thalassoma bifasciatum. The sequence continues at coordinate 62,107 of RPOG01002244.1, read as the reverse complement.
GTCAGGAGGCACAATAGTTTGAAAATCAGAGGGCTTGTTAGTTAGAAAATTAGTTGGCAAACAGTCCAAAGGCCAGTTAGTCACATAATCAGATGATAAACAGTCAGAAGGCCTGTCAGCCATACAAATAGAAGAAGTTAGTTGGTTCCAAATTAGTTTGGATCGAAGAATATCAACTAAACTGAAACTAATTTTCTTACTGACTAAGAATTCCTCTAATTTTCTGACAGGCCCCCCAAACTTCTGGCTAATAGACCCACTGACTAGGCAGTCTTCTGAGTATTGGGCGGATCCCCAACTGGGAATCACACCATCATCCAGGTGTGAGCTTTGGAACACCAGCATTATAAGCTTACAATTAAGTTATAGTGGTGAGTGTAGTCTTCTTCTTTAAGGCAGGAGAACTTTGTCCAGCGCAAAGATTAGTACCTTTAATCACACAGAGCGCCGCAGGTAACTACACCCTTCTACTAAAACCTGACACTGTGAACCCCGGTGATCCAGGAGCAGCTCACGTTAGCTCCACATTCTCTGAGCCAGGAAAGACTAAACAGCTGCTCGCAGATAACTCACTAGCAAATACTGCAGAGACAAGATTGGACATACTTTAATAAGAGTGCAGGAGCAGAGAGAAGTCATACTAAAGTTATTTTGTTTTTAATGCTGTGACTCAGTTTGTTATTCAATTACTCCTTTGTTTGTGATTATGAGACACTAACAAATCCCTGGAACAATCACCCCGGGTTAACTTTTTAAGGTTTATCCATGCAACAGCTGCTGTAACTGAAGCACAGAAGAAGTTCTTGTGTTGATTCAGCAAATCCATCTTCAGTGAAATGAATCATGATCAAAACTACCACAGGCTGTGTATCCTTCGTGCTAATAGGCTAAAGGCCTTTGCACACTGAGTCCACACTGAGTTTTTTATTGATGCGGTTTTTGATCATCATCAAGCTGTGACGATCATCATGTGGTTCTTTCACTATGTGATAAAAGAAAACAAAAAAATCACAAGGTCCATCCACCTCTTTGAACAAGACATGAACAGAGTCTCACCTGCTGCTGAAGGAACTGTTGAATTATTCCGATCACTTCCAGGTGTGTTTCAGGATATTCGCAGACGTGTTTGACACACTTCTAGCTTTACTAGCACCACAATTAAAAAAATAAAAATAAAAGTAACACATTTCTGCAACGTAATTGATCTTAAGCTCTTGCTGACAATAATAAGTAGACACACACACACACACACACACACACGTCTTCATTCATCATCTAAATACACCTTAAAATTACAGAAAATGGATGTGAAAATGTAACGTCACAATTAGCCTACAGTGTCCCTGAACAGTCAAACCTGAAAAGATTAGAAAAAAAAAATCCACTAAAAATTATACCCGCTCTGAAAAAAAATAATGAAGACCAAAGTTTCAGCCTTAGTGTGCAAAGATTCTTGACATAACACGGGATCGAATTTCTTTTTCAACATGCCTCAATTTTGGATGACGAAAACAAACTAAACGTGCTAAGACCTGAACTGTGGTGTTACACAGAACTATGTCAACCTGTCCATGTCACCTTCTGTGGTTTCACCTTTTGTAATACTGACATGGTGGGGTATTGCAATACATTGATTTTTTTCCATAAAATGGAATTAAATCCACCGCAGCTGCCATTTGTTTCATAACTGAGCGACAAATCCAGTTCCTGACACAATCGTTGTCGCTTCACAGTTCCTCAGTTTCTTTAAAACTTTAAGATTCAGCCAACTCCCTCTACTATGGTTTTCCAGCTGTTCCTACAGATCACAAATTAATTTAGTTTGTTGATTTATGATCACATGGACAGTCCCCTTTAACCCTGTAAAGCCCGACCCATCAAAAAATAGTTGGAAAATTCCAAATTTTTGGAACTGATATGTTTATTAACCCTTTTAACAACATTCACAAAAATATTGCTTTATCATTTCATTCATGACACATTTCTTGTATCACATTTGACACACAATTGACAATTTTGTGTGCTATTTTATTAAAGTTTTTTTTAGTAAATATGCATTTATTTCATGCAGAAAACATTTTTTTTTTTAAATAAAGTAGCTATTTCGATGTCATTCTTGCTGCAACTTCTTGAAAATCAAGCAATGATTTTCCTGAAAATATGTGAGTGGATGATTTCAATTTGAAAAGGGCCAAAATACAACTTCACCTGACTGTAGTGATATGAAAATCTCCAAGGTGGTAGAATATGTTTGTAAACATATTTTGAACAGGTTTTTAAAGAAACGATTTATCACTTTGATGAGATAGAGGTCTTTGAACATGTATCAAATATGATACGTTTGGCTTCATAGGGTTAATTTACTGTACAGTTAGAGGCAGCTTTAGCCTTAACAGCTAATTTCCAGCTGTAGTTCCCAGCCAGTTGACGATAGACGACCTAAAATACAACTGTTAAAATTAAAAATAAAATAATAAAAAAAGTACAACAATAAGTACAGCAGGCCTAAACACAGGGAAAAGAGACATATGACATGATACCCAGTAGAAGTTTGCAGAACGAGAGCACATCAAAGCAGTTCATGCAATAGAGACAGTACTGGAAAAAAACAGGGGACAGAAGAGACACAGAGGCCACATTTAAAGCACATGCAAGACATAAAATAAAGACATAAAATTAAGGCAGGCAGCAACCATGAGTGTGTCACAATGCATTACCACTCTATTTATTGTTACTGTAAAAGAAAAAAAAAGTGTTTTTATTGTGTTTGAGACATATTTTTGCAGTGAGAGAGAGAAAAGGTGTAGACAGAAGGTATGCTAGCTGCCCTATCCCCTCCAGCTGGATTAGTTCCAAACGTTAACACAGACACACACACACACACACACACACACAAACACAAACACACAGTTGGCTGTGAGCCACTTTTTTTGTGTGCCTAGAAACTGTCACAAAGACACACATACACACACACACATATACATTACACACTATGCCCCAGAGCCCTGGTCATATGATTGACCTGCTCTGCACCTTTGTATAGACACGAGACCTTACCTCCTGAATTTTCTTTTTTTTTTGCATCTGTCAAGCAATGCCAGCAGAAAGAACTACAGTGTTTTGACCTTAGTGTGAGTGAAATGTTTCAATGTAACATGAATTTCAACTGTGATACTGACTTTGTGCATTAATGCCAATGTTAAGATTTAAACAAGTGTTTAGTCTTAGTTTGACAGACTCAGCAAATAAAACTGTTGCACTGAAAGTGCAAACAGCTGTAAAATTTGAGGAGCCAAGTTTTAAGAGGAGGTCTGTTTGTTGCAGGTTTAAAACCCTTCACTGGTACTCAGTTCAGATAATATGTATTTCAACAGACACATGGTTAGGATGTTTCATTACACAGACAACACTGGGTCTGTGTTTGACAACGGAGAAAGGATGCCATATGTCACCTTTGAAATAACTTAATAAATGATGTAGTATTACCTCAAACCATATAGAATAAGACATCATAGTGAGAATATTTCATTTTTTGTTCTATGAGGACTCAAAAAGCAGATGTGAAAAAGAAAAAGTGTCAAAAGGACTTGTTTGTGTGTCTGAGTCATAGACTGTATAAAACATGGACGTAGTCTCCGTGACGTCACCCGTCTGTTACTGCAGCTCTGTTTTGAGGCTAAACGGCGGGCGCGGCCATATTGGAAATGGAACGAGTGACGAGTACCCAAACTCACAGCTATTGGGTGCCCGTCAGTCACGTGATCTGAGCTGTGGCTCTGATTGGGTAAGCTCTCGATCCTAATATCTTCCAAACGGCCGAGTTAGAAAAAAGTTCACCCCCCTCACAGTGTGTGCCGTTAGTGAAATTAGTGATCCAGACGGGAGACAGAGTTTGTACCAGGCTTTAAATACGCTCATTTTGGCTCTGAAAACGGCCTTTTTCTCATCCACTTGTACAGTACTTCCGGTGCTTCTGGAGCCAGCCTCAAGCGGTCACTGGAGGAACAGCAGCTTTTTAGCACTTCTGTGTTGTCTCATTTTTTCAGACCGGAGGTTGCCGCTTGGTCTGAGTGTTATTACAGCAGACATAAGTTGAATAAGAGTGATGGTTTAAATCTGAAAATGAAAACACCACTGAGAACCCACGTGCTGAAGCTTACTGCAATTATAAAGCTCTACAACACCCCCCCCTCACACACACACACAAACACACCCACCCACACACATATATACATGCATATATGTGAACTTTACCACATGAACATTGTGCTGCTTTTATTTCTCCCATTGAAGTAAAAATTAATTGAAGTAACTTTGGATTGATGACAACAGAGCTGACTATGTTATTTTGATCTGTGTGTGTGTACCTGTAAGAAGTGAAAGCAAACTTGAATGAACTAGGCTTTTTTTTCTGTCAGTTTGGGTCATTTCACATCCGACTGGAGTGAACATGTGTGATCAGGTCATAAACCAATAAATATTCACTTCAGTAAGTTTAGGTAAGCAACAGAGTTGAAAGAAAACAAAATTTAAATATTATACCTTTTAAGAATTACACAGTATATTGTATTTTTATCATAAGACTGATCTCAGATGCAGGTCAAATTTAATCCTGACTTTATTTGATGTCTTTATTTTTCAGTATTTAACCCTCATGCTGTGATCATTTCATGCTACACATCTATGCATTTTGAACTGATGTTTGTTATTTATGACCTGTTGACCTCATAAATCAAGTTCTAATAAACATTGTTTTTTGATTCATTTGACTATTGTAAATAATCAGATGAAACAAAATGAAGTGTTTATAACAGACAGTTTTGGGTCAGACTTACCAAGGAAATATTATTTAAACCATTTGTATTTTTAAACAGGCGTAGAATAAATAAAACCTTTGTTGTGTACCCTGTCAACAGCAACCGTGAACATTTTATATATGCACAAAGTGAATTATCTGAAGAGAACACTTGAAATTTTCATAATATTTCAAGATCAATGTTGTTATATATTAAAAAACAACTGAAAAGTTAATAAATACTTTCATTATCAGTTTAAAAGATGCATTTTCCCTGAAAACAGAAAAAAAACGGGATACATTCTTAGGCCACCGTCAACAAGACCAAATCGCCGCAAACCAAGAAAGTTCAGGACAAGTGGCTCCAGTCACAAGTATAGCTTAATGCTTCCATGTCTTTTAGAAACTCTGGTCAGTTGAATTACAGACAGAAACAAATAAATGAGTTTGTTTTTCATGGCTCATGTTTTGTTGGTCACTTCCTGTTCTGCCATTCCTCACTCTTTACAAACTCCACAGGTCCACAGCTCCACTCATGGCTTCCCTTTTTAAAACACCTCATAATATTATCACATATGTTTTTATGCCTGTTAAAAGCAGTTCTGTTCTTCCCTTTCACTGATTTACAACAATAATCACAGCAGTTGTATCGGTGCGTTTAAATGAGAAGATCTACAATGTGGTGAGGATTTCATCAGAAGCCCATCAAACATTGCTGCAATCAGCCAACAAGTAAAGTAAACACACACGATAATGTCATTTATGGCAGTTTGAAGATGAAAGAGTTGATTCAAAGGATACGACTTCAAGAACCTTTGGTTGAGTTTGTTTTCACATGTGTGGTTTTCAGCAGATATGGGTACGGAGTCAACTTATGGAGGGAGGGAGATGGAATTCTCTCCTGAAAGGAAAGTTTCCTAGCAGTTTTAGAGGAAAAAAGGAAATTATTGTCAAGTTTTGGTTGTTCCTTTTCACATAAATTGTGTTTCAGGCAGCAAGAAATGCAAAACCAGGTTTAAGGAGCGTGATGCACCAACACTTTAGATTAGGTACAATCAACCTAGAAACTCCTGATGGATGATTGGAGGGATTTTTAGAGATGGAGCGGTGATATGCTGAGACCAAAAAAAGCACACAGCTGTGTGTGTGTGTGTGTGTGTGTGTGTGTGTGTGTGTGTGTGTGTGTGTGTGTGTGTGTGCAGGGTATCTCAGTGTCCTGGGGGTTGGGGAGGTTTGAATGTCAGTTTCTCTAATAACAGGAATCGGTGAAAAGGTCAGTCCCAGTCGCCTGACCACACCGAGGGGATGGTGTGAGTGAGTGTGTGTGTTTGTGTGTGTGTGTGTGTGCGTACTTGCGTTTGCTAGAGCATGTGTGTAACAGAGTTGTGTGTTGGCATCTTTCATATTCTTATTCATGTTTGATTGTAAAACGATGTGTGTGTGTGTGTGTGTGTGTGTGTGTGTGTGTGTGTGTGTGTGTGTGTGTGTGTGTGGTGACGGGGGCGTCGGCCAGTGCCTGGGGCAGAAATTGATTCTCCGGTGAAGGAGAGGAAATGAGGAGGGGAAGAAAAATGGCAGAGGGTCACGGGTGTTAGAAGAGCAGGAAGGAAGAGAGAGACGAATAAAAGGGGGAGTGGACAAGGAGGAGATAGAGGAAGAGAAGAAGGAGGAAATAGGTGAGAAAGAAGAGTCGAGACAACACAGGAGTGAGGGGGTGTGGGCATGAGAGGGACGAGGAGGATGAGAGCTTAAAGAGGCGGAGGAGTCAAGGAGGAGGATGAAGAGCCAAACAGGTGGACTGAAGAAAATAAAGACAGACTAGAGAGAAAGATGTGAGGAGGAGGAGGAGGAGGAGGAGAGGAGGAGAGCCAAACAAGCAGCTGATGGAAGAGGTTCAAGAAAGAAGAGAAGGAGAGTAGGCCCTGGATGGCTGATTCTAAACTTCACCTTAAAGCTTGGGCAAACTCTAACTCTCAGTCTGAGAGTGCACAAGTCTGAGAGCGTGGGATGCTGGGAAAATAAGGGCTGGTCTGTCCCTCTGTGTCGACTCTACGGCGGTGTGACACAGTTGTGAACACTACAAACTTCCCTGTTGATGTTTGTCTGTGGTTGGATCATCTGTTTCCTAACTCGCTGTTTTCTGCTCCTTCATGGAAATTTTGAGCGTATGAAGTAAAACTGAAGCTGAAAACTGTCGTTTGTCTCACAGTAACTTAAAACAAGAGAGGAGAAGCCAAGTTTGAAACATGAGACAGATGTGTGGGGGGTTACGGAAATGTTTTAAATACAGGAAACACAATCCCGCCCAGTAGACCAATCACGGGGCTTGTTCAGGCAACATGTGAAGGCCTTTGTGTCCTATAGTGCATATTCTGAAAAAAAAAGTCACTTAATTAATACAATGGTGCTTGGAGAAAGGACTCTCTCACTGTGTCTGGGAATGCAATAAAATCTAATAGTTCTGGGGGGAGATTAAACAAGCTTTGGAGACTATTATGAGGATCGAATTAGCTCTTGACCCTTCATTGTTTCCTCTAGGTTGGACATCATGTGTCGGAAAACCATTACTGCCCTGGATCTGTGTTTACTGCTTGCAAAAAGAGTCGTAGCACTTTCACGGAAGAAGACCAGTTCACCAAAATTCATTAATTGGATAGAGGAACTGTCTGCAACTGCACCCATTGAGAAGATCACGCACGTATCAAGGGAAACCTACCACGCTTTCAAATCATCTGGGGCCCTTTTTGTATACACTATACACAAAAATTCAACGTTTTGAACTTGATAGCTTTGTACTAATTTGAAATAAGTAACACTGACCAAGGTTGAAAAGGAGAAACCTTTTTTGTTGTTATTGTTGCTTCCATTTATCAAAGTCTTTTTAATGTTTTTATTATTATTCTTTCTTTTTTTTTTCATTTGGTCTATGCAAGTAAAGACAATCTGAACATCTAGCTGGCCTTGATATTTTTGTCATCATTTTTTATTTTTATTTTTACAGAGCATGTACTGTCATGCAGATTTACAGTGTACTGTTTATTGAATAACAGTATATGACTGTAAAATAATGATAAAATACTGATAGCAGAGTTGTCTGTATGTCACCAGTGTTACATAGTCGTATATTGTTATCCAATAAACAATACACTGTAAAATAAAGAAAATTTAAAAAAGAGCTGTAAAAAGACAGAAAATAGCTGGCTGTTAAAAGGAAACAAAACTGGGTAATTTAAGTTGAACATCCTAAATCAAAACTGTGGAATGGGTTCATTCAAATACATACACCATAAATTGTCAAATTCTGACATTTAAGCAAAATTTCAGAACTTCATGTTCAGAATTCAGTATGGTCGTAAGAGAGTATTTTGTAGGTCTAGACCATTGACTGTATATAGAATCGACAGCGTGGCTCCACCTGTCACCGTTCTACGACTTTGAAGCCAAAAAACACAGTTTCTCGAGCCGCCATTGTTCAGCCAGAGTCTGCGCAGTAGAGAATTTCCGGTGGAGCCAAGGCAGCTGTCAACTATCGTAAAATGAAACTTATATTGTGGTTTTTAACGTCCAATAACTAATGAGAAACCAACTTCACCGTGCAGCCAAATTATATCATCATACCACCTTAGGGTAAGGATGAGAGAAATGTTTCTACGAGGTATCTTAATTTTTTTCTGGCTCATATCTGGAATGCATGGGGAGGCGGGGCTTATGACCTATACTGCAGCCAGACACCAGGGGTCAGGGCATCTGCTGGAGGCTTCAGTTTGAGCCGAACGTCCACTCATTATACAGTCTATGGTCGAGACATGATCGCTACGCTCACAAAATATCAGGCCTGTAGCTCAAAGCAGCTGGTGGGGCTACAGTTTTTAGCTGATGCTAAATGCTAGCTAGCATGCTAGCATTTTTATGGCTCCAGAATCATAAATTTTATGCATTCCTTGGGGGGGGGACACACACATTGTCACATTTTTTTCAAGGCAAAGGCACAAAATGTGGAGTTAAAGGCACGGAATGAAAGCATACGAAAAACCCTCAAGGTTCCAAGAGGGCCTTCACCGTCACTGCCGTCGCTTGGGCCCTAAATATTGTTTTAAAATGTTATCATAGAGGGTACGTCTGTATTTAGAAAGAACAGGATTTTACTCTGAAAATTCCTCCAAAACTTAAAAGTGTTTGTTAGAGTGTAAAGTTCAGCATCCGACCAGGACAATGTCCAAATACTATGAAGTGTGATGTGCATGTGCACAAAAGGCTGACGGACGTTGAAAACTCCAACATGCTGTTAGTTGAATGTGGAGCCTCAGTGGTCAGGGCCTTCCCCCTCATGGGAAGTCAGCGTCTCCTCAGGGAGGATCCAGCACAGTGCAGTTTGTGAAGACACCCACACTTTGCCCTTCACACTCCCTGAAGTTTGGTCCTGCCCTGACACACAGAAGCAAGCATTGAAGTCTCTGAGGAAATGTCCTCTGTACTTCAGAAAAATTAGAGGCCTGGATGTAAAATTCCAGCTTTATCAGATCTATCAAAGTGAGATGTGACCCCAGGTCCCCACAGTGAACACTCACTTATAAAGAACTCAGTATTTCTCCATCAGATTGCTCCTTTCTCAGCACAGAGAGAGATTCAACAGTAGAGATTAAAGCACTAAAGGCTAAAATAAGATCATTTAGTTGTTATTTTGGTAAGATAACTCTGTTGCGTATCCCTGGAAGTCATTTCATAATCTCAGAACGTCATTCTTGGAATAAATTTTCCAGTTTTTTTAAGCATGTGGTTAATTTCTGTCTGATTACATAAAGGAGTCACACGTCTTACATCATCGCTCATACTGTGGTTTCAAGTTGAAAGCAGATTGTGTAAAAAGAAACAAATTTCCAGTTACTAGATAATGTGCATCTTTTCCTTTAAAGTCACTGTGTATAAGGGGGTTTACACAAATTGAATGGTTTCTTTCTGGTCCAGTCTGCATCAGGCAGCTGTGATGTAGACAGTGGTGGACTACTCTACAATGTGCAGGAGACACAAAGGAGGGAAATTGCATTAATATTTGAAATAATGAAGCCGTGTGGTCATTAGGCTGGTCTCCTGTGCTTCCATAGCAATACATTAAGCCAAGACAAGCGTCATGTATTTTACATGGTCCTGTCACCGCTGAAGATGGATCCTGCAGTATAATGATCATTTAGAAGGTACTATGGAGAAAGAGAGACACACAGAGGGGCAGAGAGAGGGAGAGAGAGAGAGAGAGAGAGAAGGAGAGATACAGTTCTTTGTGCGTGTTTATCAGACACCAGACTGCGTCCTGTCCCCTGGTGACACCGCTGACCTGCTTTGCCTTCTAAAGCCTCCGGTTTGGAATTTAAGGGAGCTCATGTGTGTATACAGGCGTGTCCTGGGGTTTCTTAACACACCTTCACACACAAACACATCACACATATGCTCACACTGCAGTCGCCCAACGTTCACCTCAGTGGAGATTTTGACCCAAATCCCAGATGAGCCAGGGGTGACCTCAGGTTCTTGACCATTTCAGCTGTGCTCTGTCAGTTATCTGCAATCTCCCCATGTTTGTGTGTTTGTGTGTGTGTGTGTGTGTGTGTGTGTGTGTGTGTGTGGGTGAGTCTGGTGAAGCCAGATGAGGTGGCACAGTGACGTCCAGGCGATAATCGGTGATTAGGCCTCAGGGTTCAGAGCCTGTGAACTATTTTCACTGATCAGGTTATGGAGCGCTCACATCTTTAACTCGTGGCCTGATTCATGCACGTTTTCAGGTCTAAGTGGATGACAGGTAAGAAGGTTGAGGAACTCCCTTACAGTGCCTGAGCCGACAACAAAACTGGGCCTAAAGAAAAGCCAACGATGGACATCTATTCTGGTTTACCACTATGAAGAAGATGCAGTTCTGGGGATTTCCCAAAGATAAAAAAAAAATACAGATAAATTCGCCTCTTGGGGCACAGATGGCCTAGTGGATATGGCAACGCACCATGAGGTTTACCCCCGAGAGGGTGGCCCGGGTTCGATTCCCGCCTGTGGCCTGTTTCCCGCATGTCATTCCCCACTCTCTCCCCCTGTCCTACTCTATCCACTGTCCTCCTCTATCCAATTTAAGGCAGAAAAGCCAAAAAAAAGACAATAATTAAAAAAAAAAAAACAAATGCCTCTTAGCGCAAAAAAAAGAAATAATAATAATAATAATAAAAATAATAATAAAAGAAAATTCCAATGCTTTTATTAAAGTCCCAGTACCTGTGAAGCTCTTTCCATTACCACCTGTTTGTGTTCTCCAGTTAGTGACCATTATGATGACGACGCTAAGTGTTTGTCACTGTAAGGTACTGAACTTGTTAGCGTGAGCTTCCTACAAAGGACCCACTTCCTGTAACTACCGTGCCAAATCAATACCAAATAGCCATAGTTCCCAGGTGACACTGCATTAAAACCAGACCAGCAGTGGAAGTCACCGCATTGGTCTGAACATCACTTCCAAAAGCCATTCTGTCTGAACACTGTTTATCACGGCAGGTACTATACAAACAGAAACCAAAAATACATATGATCTAAAATATTGGGAACTTTTCTAGGCCTGGGTTCATCTCAGGTGGACTAAGGGGATGTGATCTGATGAAATATATTTGACAGTCTTTTTGGATATCGTGGAAACCCACCATGCCCCAAAATGTCTTAATATGAACACTAGAGTCTGTATGTGTGGCAGTGACCACGAACTAGAGGCTTCTGGGTGAGGATCGTGGCTGAGGAGTTCACAGAGGAGTAGTGGATCTGCAACTTCAGGATGACACAGACGTGATTCACACAAAACACGATCACGATATCTGGTCCTGATCCACTGTCCCTCATGTTTGTTTGTGTAAAGTGATTCATGTCAGGTGAGGGGAATTTAAGTTTTTTTATGGTGTTTACATTACCATTTTTAAAATAGCAATATTTAGGTTTGGGGCAATTCTAAGGGTGATAGAAATGCAACTAATAACTGTTTCAGGAAGACCAGAGACATTTCAAAGAGACCATGACAAACCACATTTTCTTTGTATTACAACAGCATGGCTCTGTAGTAGAAGAGTCCAGGTACTAATCCGACCTACCTGCAGTCCTAACTTCTTGCCCATTAAAATCATTTGGAGCATCAATAAACAAAGGGCATGCAAACTGTTGAGTCGCTGGGACATTTGCTTGACAAAGCTTGAAGCATTTTGTTCAGCAGGAGAAGTTTAGAGACAATCATTCTTCTTATTATCCAGAAATGTGTTTCACAGCTGGAACTGTCAGGGCTTCATGAGTCTGTGGCCCTCATGAGAAACCCTTTAGAAGTTGTCAGAAGATGTATTTTATTTTCGTTCAGCAGTGAACTCTTTCCCCTGGTCGTCCTCAGCGTCCAGTACCCTTGCCCGGGTCTGACAAGGTTATGTCAGGCGAAGGGCTCAGAGGAGCTATTGATTTCCCCTCCTCCCTGCTGCTTGTTTGCAACATGGGAAGGGATCACACACACTAACACACACACATAAACACACTCACAGCCAATAAATAACTCCTTTTTTCTGTTTGGGAAGAAGAATTTAAGCACACATCTTGAAGTTTCTGAATACAGAGGGGTGTTTAGTACTTTTAACACATAACAAAACAAATTAAGAAAACCTGCCGTACATAAAGTGCTGATTCTGATGCCCCACCATCCCCTTCCTTTCCATAAGATTTAAAGCTTTACACTCGCCTGAAGTGATGAAACTGGCATTTGAGTGAGAAAATCGTGCAATAAATCAGGATGGAAACCCATTTGTCTTTTAGGTGGTGTTGACATTTGTGTGGTAAAAATCTGTTATCTTGACAGAATTACCTGCACAGTGTTATGACTTTAATTTCTGGATATGTAAATATCAGTTAAGAATGTGTTTACCCAACTCTGTCCTGAGGCAACTTCAAATCCAGTAAACAAAAAACTTCCAAGATATAGTTTTTCACCTGGTTTGGACAATGTCTAATATGATTATCACTCTTGATGTTAGATGTATTTTACTCAATTTATCTATCTGCAGAAGTAAGAGACTGTTCCTACATCAATCTGTACCTGCTTTATCAGTACCCAATAAGTGTTTGTCACCCTTTCTTGCTCAGTTCATGTCCGATCTGTAATTTGCAAACAGGGATGAAGGGCCTTTGTCCATGTCAGCTGGTTGAAAACATCCTTCCTTTGAGGTTTGTCTTCGTTGCTGCCGGTGCAACAGAATCTTCATTTTAAACAGTCATGTATGTTGAACATGTTTTTAGGTGTAAATAATGGTTGTGTCCAATAGGTGGGGTATTCCTATGACCCAACACATGTAGATGAGTTCATATAGCCATGACAAAGCGTGTAAAATGAAGTAAACATTGGATAGCGTATGCCGAAGGTAGTACAGAACATTCCCCAGGGTGGCGCTATAACACTCACAGGGAATCAAGCTTAGATGTGTTAGGATGTTGACCATATTTGTGTATGTGAAATTTGATGTGGACATGTATTTCACATGAAGGAGTTACAATGACTACTTTTAGTGGCGAGACATCAGAGGCTGATGCTGCGCCAGAGACACACCCTTTGTGGTACAAGAAATCTTTTGATGACTTTTCCTCTTCGATTTGTGTGGAACACACAAACCAATTTTGGTATTGACTGGATTTAAAAACAAAACAAAAAAAGGTTGTGCTGTTGCACTGTTGTATTATGCTTCATCAGCAAAATTGAATTTTCAACTTGAATATCTGAACTCCCTTTTTTTTTAACTTGTGGATTGAAATTAGAGGCTTTGTGTACGTATGTCATGGTAGTTATGCACAAAGTGAGTTCTTTTATGCATTTTGGGGGGATCTAGCTCAGGGGGCTTTAGTTTTTACAGGAGTCTGGTTCTGTCCGAGGTTTCTGCCCATTAAAGGGAAGTTTTTCCTTGCCATTGTAACTTGCTAAATGCTGCCAAGGTCTGCACTCATGGTGGGTAAAGTTGAGACAAGACTTCTTATCTTTTCTTGATGTTGGGCTTCTGTTAACATAATACGATAAAATCTATTTACGATAGATAGATAGATAGATAGATAGATAGATAGATAGATAGATAGATAGATAGATAGATGGAGAGATGGATGGATGGACATACAAGACAAAGCATGCAACATTATTACAAAATTACTAATTACCTGCAGGCAAAACCCCCCTCCAACAGGCCCATACATCACTCAAGAAAAAGAAAATAAACTTTAAAGGGAAATATACATAACCCGTGCATGGATAAATTATGAAATATAAAGTATAACATTTTATGTCAAATTAAATACGAACCTATAAACAAAAAGAAAAAGAGAAAAATCTGTTCTGAAATTTGGAAGACAGATATTGCAAACAGATTAGACCTGTTTATGTTTTGCCAAGTGTCTTTAAGTATCGTTTTTTATGATTAAGGGCTATATGAATAAAGATTGATTGATTGATTGATTTTTAAATCACTAAGGGGCACTATGGGGGCCATATTGTCATTGAAGCACTGGAATCATTAATATTTCGGTAGGAATGACTGAGGCATGTGCCGTGTTTGGTGAGTGTTTGGGCATGGTGAAAGGACCAAATTAGGGATTTAAGACAGATAGGAAGAAAATAAAGCAAGCAAGAAAGAAAAGTATCCCAAGAACAACTTTAGGAGTGTAAGACTGTATAGACTGTATATAGAAAAGAACCAACTCCTCAGTAAAAAAAAGACTTGAACACAATGCAGCCGAATTACATCTTCATACCACCTTAGCGTAAGGATGTGAGAAACATTTCTACAAGATGTAATAACTTTTTAAAGTTTTCCCGACTCGTATCCAGAATACATGAGGAGGCGGGGTTTATGACCTATGCTGCAGCCAGACACCAGGGGCCAGAGCATCTGGTGGAAGCTTCAGTTAGAGCTGACTGTCATTACGTCCACTGATTATACAGTCTATGATTGGGTTAGACCCAAATTCCTTGGGTTACAATAGGGTACTCACCAACTCTATAGTCGTTGGGCTCTAACAAAATTAGTTGTACATGATTCCCAATACTCCAGGTATTTTCTGCCCCATTGCTCAGTCTGGTAACCTCCAGCCAACAAACTATGCGTTAGAATAAAGTCTCAAATCAGTTCAACTTTGGACCTGTCACAGGAGTGCCGTTTAAGTTCATGTGGGTAAAAGTATTGTTGGCTCTGAAAAACCTGTACTCATTCAACCCAAAGCATGGAGACAATATATTTCTGTTTTGGTAATTGAACACTCCCCCCTAATTTCACCCCTCTCCCCAAACCTGGCCTGTTTCCAACAGAAAGGGCTCTGCTAATGTGATTGCTGTGGTCATGGGTCTGCACTGATCTTCTTTTTACGAGGGAAAATGAGGCCTGATTGTTGAAGGCGCGTCTTGTGTCGAGGTCCCACAGCTAGATAGACAAGAGCGGCCGGCCGACAGAGCTGAATGAGTGGCAGTGTGCCAAAGCCAATAAGAAACAGCAGTGGGAGCCAGGGGGAGGGGAGACACTCATGTATAATTCATATTTATTCCAATAATCCCCAGACAGAAGAGTTTGATGGTCTGTGTGAGTACTTACGTGTGTGATGGAAGAAGGGGTGAAGCATAAAGATAGGATGAAAAAAAATGATGAGAAAATTGGATTATCGGTGGGGCTAAAACCTCTCTTTATAAAGAAGAGTACAACCTCAAATTAAAGGTTTTATTTCAATTTTATTTCAGTATGAATCTAAAGTCAGGGGTGTATGGTATCTGTTGAAATAAGCAACCTTTGTGCGGGATTGAAGCCAAATCTTTTATTTGTAGAGGGTTTGACAGTGTTCAGAGGAAACTGGGATAGAGAGGGACCTGGTGCTGGAGGAGAACTTTGGCTCACAACATGGGAAGGCAACTTACCCTGTAGGCAAAAGTGCACAAGCACTTTTTTTTTGTGCAGCCAGTGGTTCCTGAAACCGTTTCCCTCTCAGAACTTTGCAGGTACTTCAGACTGTGATGAGACAGATCAGAGCTATTGGTTTCCTGAGCTTGACCACAGGATTATTCATTTGCATTTTTATTTACAGGTTACAAATATTTGCTTTTAGCGATTCATTTCACAGCTGGGTTGGTCCAATCATACAAGGCTGTGGCTTCTTTTATTTTTAAGCTTCTTTTTGCACACTGAGAGATCTATTGGCTATTATGTTCCACATGCAAGTTTTTTTGAGTGGTGATATTCAACTGGCACAGGTAAAATCTATGCATTTTTCCAGATGACCTGCCCAGGTAAAGTCATGAACAGGGATGGGTATTGATAAGATTTTGTTGGTATCAATGCCCTTATCGATTCTGCTTATCTATCTGATTTTTTTTTATAGGTTCCTGCTTTACTGGTTTTCCTTGTCAACATTTTCTAGAATCTGTAAATAAATATGAAATCAACCCCCTGGACCAGAATATCTCTGGACGTAACTAAATAAAATAGGTAAAAATCACACGTCAAGTGGTGTTGATGTATTGTTTCGTTTTATGTTTTGACTGAAGTCGACCACCTAGTGTCTTGAAGTGGGTATAGCAATGCTAAAAAGTGTGATATTTTTTTATATTATGTTTTTTCTTTTATCATTCTTACTGGGAAACATTTGCCTGTTTGTGTTTTAATATTTTGAGTTTTCGTGCTAACTGCTAGCATATCAATGGGATTTCCCATACATGTTAGCATGAAGTTAGCGCTATGTTTGCTACATTGTTTTTGCCACATTAGGAGATATATAACATGTTAACTGGATTGAATAAGAATATTTTGTGTTAGTAATCTACGTTTCTTCGCACGTTTGGTTTTACAGCTTGTTAAGTAAAACTGCAAGTGGATCAGAGTTTTCTTGGGAAACTGTCTGCTAAGCTAAGATAGCTGGGGTTGAATAGTCGACGAAAGGTACATTTGCTGGGGTGTAATGTGTAAAGAGTAAATAAGGGAATTGTCAAGAAAAAGAGCCAATGATATCGATGGATTGAACCATTTCTTATCGCCTCTTAACATGAACCAGTTCTCCATACCCATCCTCAGTCATGAATCAGGTAAGTTGAACACAGATAGGAAATGTGAGGAGCAGAAAGTGTTGAAGACGGCCCTTGTGTAGCAGGACCATTTCTACACATAGGGCATATCCAAAATGCCAAACCTTCCAGCTCCAAATGTTGACAGCACCAAAAGTTGTTCATCATTTGTCTGTCCATCTGTGCCATCTGAAGCTCTTATTCACAAACTGTTCTGATAATATTCATTTAAACCTTCTTTAAGTTTTTATGCATATGTTACAACTTGATCTGGCTTTAACTAGGAAGTCTTTAAATCCACAGACTGTCTCCTGTATGACAGAGCGGTACTGTTTTGGTGCTTTTTGAATAAACAAGTGTGACACTGATGAAACTGATGTCATCACGTTACCTCCCATCAAACACTTTATCAATCTGGAGCCAAAGAAACAGACAATGCATCCCTGTCCAAGCGTCTACGCATCCAGTCTACAAGTCTGAAGCCTCTTGGCAGGACTCTCTCTCCTTAAAATGAGCTGGGGGAGGGCCAGCTCCGCTCCCTCCCTCTCTCTTTCTCTCTCTCTATGTGAAACGCCTCGAGCATCTACGGTGCTGAACTGTCTCTAATCGATTTGTCTGTGAAGGCGAAGCGTCACACTCAGAGTACCACAATGCAATTCTCCCTCTCTCTTAGTGACACCGTGCCCCCACCCTGAACACCTAAAGGGGCCTGAGTGACGCTCAGAGACTCTTCTGCTGGGATAAAGACTCTTCACTACACCACCACCGACAACAACAACAACAACATCAGCATAACACAAACCACAGAGGGTGCAGTTTTTTTTCTGTTCTTACTAGAACCAGACTAAGCTTTCCATCAGTAATTCATGCACTGGTGGACAGGAGCTACTGGAGGAACTGGTTTTAAAAACTACCCAAAAAAGTACAAATGCATAAAAGCTGCACACTTAGGTTAACATGAATAAATATGTTCAGTCACCTCCAACCTGTCAGTACACGATGCCAAAGTGAAGTCTCCACAGAAGTTTCATGATCAAGATCACAGATTCAAAGTTTCTCATGTGCACGGTAAAAAAAAACACGTTTCACAGTACAATGACATTATTTGAAGGCAGTAGACAGTGCAGCAAGAAAACAGAAAAAACAGTACTAATAATAATGTATACATACATATGCAGACCTGCCAACCTTGGCAGAATTTTTTGAGTACCACTCATGTTTTGCGGCTTTTTTTTGTAGACTTTTGCAATGGTAATTTCCCTGTTCACTGTCTGGAAATTAGCTATGATAAGATTCATGGTAAACAAACTCAACTTTGAGGCTAATCGTGAAGCCGTGTTCAAAAAGGGTCAGCAGCGCCTGCATTGCTTAAGGAAACTCTGGTTCTTTCATGTTGACAGAGCTATCATGACATCGTTTTATTTTTCTTTTATCAAATCTGTCCTGTCCTTTTCCTTGGTGTCATGGTTTGGAAACGCAAATTTAAAAGAGAGAAATTCCCTAAACCAGATTGTGAAATGGTCCAATCGGATAATTGGTGAGTCACAGCCTAATCCAGCATCACTGTACATCAGACAGGTATCAGACAGATAGCTGCTTTAGTTTTAAATAATGACTCCCACCCTTTACATGATGCATTTCAACTTCTTCCCCCCCAGACAGACTTTCATGGTCCCAACGTGCAGGACAAAAAGACACAGAAACAGATTTGTTCCTGCTGCCATTGCCAGGTTAAACAAGATGTTCATCATAGTTGCACACTCCTTTTTTAGTGGCGTTATTTATTTAGCTTGTCTTATGGTGGTTTTCTTTTAGCCCTCATTTTTATCCTGCTCTTACCTGTAGTTTTCAGTTCTTCGAGTAGCTTTTATTTTTTTAGAATTTGTTTTTATTTATCTATTTATTTCCATAGATATATTTTTTATAGTGGGTGGAACCTAGAGTACTTTTTAATGTGTTAGTGTTTTAGTAGTGCGTCAGTTCCAATGGTTTGGATGGTTTCGTGTACTGATTGTTTTGTTCCGTGACTAAATGTCAAAGTTGATGTCATCACCATATTACTGCAAAACAAATCTACCCACAAGTACAAATAAAGTTACCTTGAACCTTGAACTGTATAAATAATCACATTCACATATACAAATAGCCATCACAAATGTATTTATACACTCCTACTCTATCTATCTATAATACAATAAAGACTAAAATACACACACACACACGCACTGCCGCCTCTTCTTTCTCTTTTTCTTTGACGATAATTTGGGGTCATTATGGGAACATGAGTGATAGATTTGCTATTAAAAACACCTTGAACATCTTTTTTTTTTTCATTCAGATTTCTGCTCGGATGTTTCCACAGTGAAAGTAACAGTATGTGTAACGATTCACATTTACCAAAGGCTGGCAGGTCCGCTGAAACACAAGCGCACACTAGAGTGTGGCTACCCAAACCGAGCCCAATGGTACCAGGTGTGGTCATAAATGTATAAAATGTATTCAGGTCAGATTCAGTCAGTTTTTAGTGAAAATGTTATGTAAAATGAAATAAAATCCTATTGTCTCTCCTGTTTATTGCTTTGGAACTGTTAAGTGACAACACTTGAACAAAACACTCACACACATTGGCTGAGTCTAGCGTGCACACACACAGTTTGTCTTTTTAAGTGCCAGCTGCAGCGAGTGGGGAAAGGTGGACAGAGAGGGAGGCAGAGGGCAGGAGGAGGGGGGCCTCAAACACTAAGGTTTCCCCATAGCTACGTCCCCAAAAGGCCTCCAGAGGGCTAGCCAATCACAAGGAAGAGGGTTTCTTTAACAGGGGGCCTAGCAGCATAGCAAAGTATAAGCATCAAACTTTGTCAAATAAAGGCTGCTCTGAATTGTAGGTGACTGTTCTTTCTTTTGTGTTGGTATTACAAAAAAAAGTTCCTTCAGGCAGGAAATGTTTTGCAAGAACCAGGAGTGACTGAAGAAACTCTGCTGATACCAACAGTAAGGAGGTGACATTCATTTTGAATTATTGTTATCACTTTTTGAACGCTTTGGTTTGTGTCTACTCACACAGGGATAGGGTGAGGGTCTATACAAATTCCCTGGTGACGTGAGTGTGTGTGTGTGTGTGTGTGTGTGTGTGAGTGGGGTGGCTCATTGAGTAATTACAACAGCTCAGTACCAGCTTTTAAAGTACCTCAACACACTGCTGCTAATCTATGTTGGCTCCATGCTGAGGTACACAAAGACAACACTGACCTGCTGTGTACAGCCTGACCTGGCATCTGTATGCTTCTGTTTGTGGCCACCCGCTGTGTCTGTGTCTGTCTGTGTGTCTGTGTGGAAAAGTGTGTGTGTGTGCAATGGGCAGCATTTCTTGTTCCACAGCAAGGTCAAAGACAGATGGAAGAGAGAAACACACACACGACGGACAGGTTGTG
This sequence comes from Thalassoma bifasciatum, assembly GCA_008086565.1. NCBI lineage: Eukaryota > Metazoa > Chordata > Actinopteri > Labriformes > Labridae > Thalassoma > Thalassoma bifasciatum. Next base: position 41,808 of record RPOG01002244.1, on the reverse strand, counting down.
ATATTACTGAAACAATTAAGCAACATATGGAGGGATCAGAGGATAACCTGGAACACGAGAGAAGAGGAGCGAGAATACATCGACTTTCTGCAGCGTTCACTCCGACACTGACACAGAGCGTCTCACACGTTTCCCGTTAACTGTGTTCATGGAGCATCGAGCCGGGCTCAGATAGAAACGTGGGTTTCCGGCAGAGCGGCTGATCAAAGCCCAACTTTAGCTCGCTGTGTGGCGCTCATAACAAACTGGGGATCATCGCTCTGAGAGAGGAAACGCTGCAGCTGCTGGACATGAAGGAAACCCACAGGCCACACGAGTCCTGTTAAAGGGTTTAATGTGACGCTGCTGTGTTGAAGTAATGTTTCTGGAAAAGAGTCCTCACCTCTCCTCTTACAAATGCTTCTATTATCTGCATATCTTGATCTGGAGCAGCTTATGGTTATTTGTTCCATTTCTTCTTCTTCTTTTTTCTTTTTTTTGGCCCATAGGCTTGTTTTTTTGATAGTTGTCATACATACCTGACAACCCTAGTGAACTTGAGAGATTGAGGAGGACATGTTTACGTCCAGCAGCAGGAAATATGCCCCTTACTTGAGTTTATTCAAGAGGAAAGATGACAGAAATTTTGTTGTCAGTTGTAAATTGTGTCCTGGTAATGGGTCTCTTTCAGCTTAGATTGACTTAAACTGAATTTCAGAATATGTGTCTCTGATCCTCAATTAGACCATATTTGTGTTTCATACAGCCTGCACGTTATATAAAAGTTAGGGAGAGTGCGATAAAAAGGTGATGCAATGAGGTGGTGCACCTAAATTTTGTGTCAGTGTGTCTCAAAAACAAAATTAACCCTCTGATGCATGAATTATGAAAGTCAGAGTCAGGATTTTTCCCATGAGTGTTTTTATTTGTCTTAAAGCATGAAAAAATAGTTTTCCATTTTTTTCAAATATTTGTTACTGAGAATTCAACTTGAAACAGTGTGAACTTAATGTAAATTTTCCTTTTTTTTTTGTTGGTAATTTCATGAATAATCTTTTTTAATGCTTTGAAAAACATTTTAACTCTCTTTCATCCATTCTAACACTGAATAATTTATAGCTATTATGCTGTTTTACCCTCAAATGTTTGTCTACAACTTGTTTTTAAATATGTATATATTTGGAAATAGAATTGAAAACATTTTTTCAGGCCCTAAAAAGAATAAAAATATCCTGACACAGGCTAATATGAATTCCCACCACATGAACCATTGAATTTAGTAGTAAATAACTTTTAAATAGGTGTCCACTGTAGTGACCACTATGCACCACAGGGTTAAGTCGCACAACTGCCACCAACACAAAGAGTTAGTTTAAAAAAAAAAAAACTTAGTTTAGTTTAGTTTATTCACACACATCAACCTTGGCGAGCGCTGATACACATACATATATACATATACATATACACATACACATACATATGCATATACATATGTACAATAGATTTCACACTGGATGTGTGGAAAGGGTGACCCCAAAGAAGCTATTTACAGCTTGTAGCAGGGGGCCCGTTTTCCCACAAATAAAGCAGGAGAACTGTGAGAGACAGCACAAAATATCTATTCCGAACAATAACATTCACCATCCCCCTGACTTTTTTTTTCAAGAAGTAAAAAGTTACTAATTTCATCGGATTGGGTTGAATAATTTGTTAGCTGAAAGATGATCGTCCATGCAGTAATTATCTAATAAGGAGATTGTACCTATTTGCTTAGTGAAATCTAGGTGGCGACTTTTATTTTTTCCTTTTTGGCCAGGCAGTGTAAATCCACGTCAAATGATGTTAAATAGACTTCAAGTGCATAGAAAATACATGAATCACAGGTTCGGACGTCCACTGTTTTGTCCAACTTGTGGCAAAAAATTGTTTTGTTAAGTAAACGCTGACAATGTTTCCTGTTCGAAATACATAAAGAAAGAAGGAATGAAAAGGGAAAAGTGTGATACAGACAGGGACACTAAAGAAGATCTAAAGAGAGAGTGACAATTGTAATAAATAAAGAAAAAGAAATGTGGCCCCAGAGCAGCAGAACGAGGGATGAGGTGAAAGATAGACGGAAGAAAGAGAGGATGGGGGCAGAGTGAGCAGGAGAGACAGGGAGCCTTTAATTGCTTGCAGGGAGCATGACAATTGAGAGGAGAGTAGAGGGAGGAAAATCTCCAGCAGTATTGATCAGTCCGGCTCTTCCATTTCAGTCGCCTCCAACCCCCTCCTGCGTCTCCCCCTTCACCCAATTTGCACCCGTAATTTAGATTGCAGTGTGTTTGTGTGTGCGTGCATAAGTGTGTACGTTGAGGTCATTTCGCAGAGTGTTTGTCCTTCACTGTGTGCCTACATCTCTTTTGTATTCATTTACTTGTTAATGCGCCTGTCTGTCACGTGTCAATGCAGAGGAACCTGATGTATCACCAGGAATGCCGCAGTAAACAGACTGGACACTCACTTTCTGTCTCCCTCTGTGTGTTTCCAGCAGCTTTTTATGTGTCGGGAAAGAAATTTGTCAAAGCGTTGAGCAGGAGTGTGTGTGTGTGTGTGTATGAGAGAGAGTGGACATTGTGTGTTTTGAAGTGTAGAGTGTGTTCTGGTGTGTGTCGTCTGAATGTAGCAGGTGACGGGCACGCTGGTGTTTGTGGGGGGTATCCTTCCTGATCGATCTCCTCTCTCCCTTTAGACTGACCCTGCACCTCCTCCTGTGCCTCGGCCCGGGCCTAATGAGACTCTGCTCATCATGGGACCAACACACACACATGCTCACAAACACACACACACGCACACACCTGGTCTGTGTCTTGAATTTAACAAACAAAAAAACCTGCACAAAAATCAGTGTACTTGCAAAAGTAGCAACATGATTTGTTGACGTGCATGTCTACACCTTTAGACATGAAGAACTTGTAATATTGAATTCACACACCCTGAGTCTAATTCTATGCCAGGGTCAGAGTCAAGACTGTGACCTTTCACCCCTGTCTCAATGCCAGACTAAATCAATTCCTAACCAGACAGACCCCCCCACCCCACCCACCCATACCCTAACACAAGGACCAGAGCCCTGCTGGTTCTGCAGACAATAGGAGGGACAACCAGAACCAAAAAAGACTGTGTGTGTGTGTGTGTGTGTGTGTGTGTGTGTGTGTGTCCATGTCCAGCAGAGTGCAGCCTTTTTGTCACATCTGTTGTCTTTGCAGTCATGTTTACAGAATTCAGAGCCCCGTTCCCAACAATAGCTTATGGATTTGATAATTATTGTTATTTGTGAGTGAGTGAGTGACGTGATGGACTGGAGGAAGAGAGTTCAGACATAAACAAGCTCAGCTCTATCATCCTCATACTTAGCTTTATGAAATAATAACCACATTGATGCTCCCCGGGTGGTGAACTCAGCTTATTTTGAAAATGTCATGGTTACCCAGAGCATGTTTCTTGTGAAAGATCTGGAGGTGAAAACTTGCACAGGCTAATTGGAGGATTGATAAGAAATTTGTTGAGCACTTTCGGAATTCCATCGAGATAAATTCATTGGATTTTAGTGACATGGCGACCTTTTCCCTGCCACCAGACAACCCGGGCGTACAGTTTAGAAAAAGACTAATTAGTCAGGAGTGACCTGTTTGTGCTGTCCAGTCTGTGTGCGGGTTTACAAATACAGAAACAGCTGAGAGGAAATTTTAACATTTCGCAAATGTGTCAATTTGCAACATGTGTCAGCAGGTCAGTCAGTCAGTCCACCTCTTTGCTTCAGATGAAATCATACTACTGTTGTACTGACATTACTTGTAACAATGTGTGTATTTGAAAACAAATGGGGATCATATCCTTTTTACTACTACTTACTACTTTTCTTTTTCAAGACTCTTTTTTACCAGATAGACGAGGCAATGTATTTATTAACAGTTACATAGTGCTTTGTGAGTTTGTATCATAATTTAGTAGCCGGCTACATTTAGAGCCACTCACAGCCTGGTGCTCTTAAACATGTCTGTATCATGTAACGTTAGTGAATCCTGGTTATGTCCTACCAGTGCTCATCTACCAACTCCAAACTCACCAAGCAGAGCAAAAGTAACCTGGCTCTTCATTTTATTGATAGACTCTCATGTTTGAAGAGATCACTGCGGCATAACTGCTGTATTTGGGTTGGAATGAACATTATCACAAACAGCTTAACTCATGTTATAGCCTTCAGCCTGTCCTCCATAACTCCACCTGTTTGGTTTTCACAGAAAAAGAGAAAAAACAGATCTTTGCTAAACACAGCTAAACTTCTTCAACATCTGAGGCCAATTGGGATGTACAATGTAGGTCTATGATGCAGTGAAATAGGCAAAAAGCAAATTCAAATTTTCTTGTAATTGTACAACTTTAGACAGTTGGAAATGTCCAGTATGATTCCTTATACATTTAAAGCTGTAGAAACTCAGATTATTTTTTTCTTTTTCATAAATGAACTAATTCTACTTTTTTTCTGTCTTTCATGATGGCCCTAACACACTGCTGTAACCAGTCTGCTGGGTGGCATAAACTGCATAACTGGTACTTAAACATCTTCCAGTCATTATCAGCAAAATAAACTACAGAGGAAAAATTGGGGTGACTCTGTACTCTTTCAACAATTATTTTTTCCTCGACAGCAAAACACCCCAGCAATTAAATACCTTTCCTCTGCCCAGGAGCCTGGAATCTATTCTACCTGTCATGGGGCAAGAGGTGGGGTACACCTGGACAGGTCTCCAGCCTATCACAGAGCTAACATGTAGAGAAAGACGATTAACAGAGAGAAAAACATGTTGTGTTGTATGATTTTCTTGGTTTGAAAACTGAAGTTGCCAAACACTCACAGTCCGTTTGCTAACCTTATTTAGCCCATTCAGGTTGTATGTTGTTATTAAAGTTGCAGTATGGAACAAAATCAAAGGTGCAGAAAGCCCTGTAACTTACAGGCCTGTACTTCTGTTAAAGAACAAAATGCACTGGAAATGCAGCTGGTGCTGCATTAAAGTGGATTTCCTGTACTTTACAATTAGGTAACCATGTTTGAACCACGCTGGGTTTTTATGTGCTGAGGACTACAAAGAGTGATTTATGCCAAGAGAAAAAAGCCCGCTCCGTATCGAGCACCTTTCAGCAGCCTCTTTAAAACACTTTGGCCCTGTTAAACCATGCAGTACCTGACCGCCCTGCTCAAACTGTTTATTTGACTTGCTGCTGAGAGCACTGCTCCGTGCATGTGTGTGTGTGTGTGTGTAGGTTGGCAAAGTGTGTGTTGATGTGTGCATGAATATTGACTTGTATTTGTGTGCGTTGATAAGTTTATCGAGTACAAGTGCATTCAAGCTTGTGCAGTCAGTCAGATGTTCCCCTCTCCCTCTCATTCTGTGTGTGTGTGTGTGTGTTCAGTGTGTGTGTTCAGTGTGGCGTCAGGCCTGGCTTCCTTCCTTCCTGTTCAAGAGGACCTGGTCCCGCTACCCACTAACGCTTCTCTCCTCTGGGATGGCAGTTTAAATGTGTGCATTCATGTATGTGTGTGTTTGTATTTATGTATGTGTGTGTGTGTGTGTGTGTGTGTTTGACACTTGACTGAGCAGGTTGGTACTGCAGGGACTACTCTATCAGTCTAGTTCCTGATTCTCAGAAACACACACACACCTGCAGCATCATGTGCCCAAATATAGCCTTGACCATGTGACACAGCGACCCCGTGTCGTGCTCCTGTCCTTCCTGTTTACTTTCCTCTCTCTTTGTTTCCTACTTGGTTAGTTTAGCAGAAGTCTTCTTCAGCCCTTCTCAATTACTAAATGATGAAGTTACCTCCCTCTGTCATGCATCAAAAATAAAACAACACACACAAACACACACACACACAGTTTCTCATTTTTCTCAGACACACACTGAGTTGTGTGTGGTGTTAGAGTAGGAGCACAGGAAGGTTTGAATATTGCATCATTGGGATGCTGCACGGCTGTGTTTGGGGTCAGAGCGATATCATGTTGCCAATCAGCGAGTCAGCTCAGAGCCCTCATCAGCTTTTGATTGCATTTAGAATGGCTAATTAAATAAAATATGACATTATGTAAATGTCTGTGTCTCTGCCATATGGCCCCGGGCGCTGTCCCCCACCCCACCCCCGCTCCGTCCGCCTCCAGCACACCAGGGGCAACCAAGAGGGCTCTGCATGTGTGTGTGTCTGTGTGTTTGTGTGAAAGTGAGAGAGGGTATGTCCATGAATGAACAAAGCCACGGTCACAAAGCAAGATCAGATCATACAAATTAAGATTATAATGAAAGCATCAGACCGATGGCCCTTCCTGGGATAAGGTCAGATACATTCACAATGCAAGAGCGAAGGACTTTTCTGACAACACCAACAAGGTCCTGCAGCTATGACCAGTTTTCACCTGATTGTGTCTGAGATGAGGTGTTATCATCTCTACATCCCTGGTGATGTCTTCTACTACTTTTGTTCCTGTGTGTGTCCAGGTATCCTACATGTAACCAAAGCCACACTGTTTACAAATTAGATCAGCCGTCCATATTATGTGAATGCTAATTGGTGCTAGGCCCAGTGTTCCCCAGGAGCTAGGGAGAAAGAGGTGAGGATGGCGTACTGGCACTGGGGTGCGAGCTAAGAAGAGACAACATAGACCTGTCCTTCCATCCATGGTTTTGAGGAATGTAAATCTATCTCCAAAAAAGTAGACAAGCTAGTCGTGCTAACCCACCACCAGAGTGAAATCCAGAGGGCAGAATAGCATCATGCTAGTCACAAAGACATGGCTAATGAAGCTAAGACCCTGTCCTGTCTCTGAGGGACTACATGTCCCGTCCTTTACAGAAGATTTTGTACATTTATGTCATGCGCCAGACAACTCCAGACTGATTTAACTCCTGATTGTTAGAATAACAGTGACATCAGAGTGATATTAACAGGCTTTATGTAAATGTATGTTCTTTCCAGCCTGTCACCTCTTTTGCTTTTAACCCTCTGCAAGTGCTTTGGGAATTAGACAATATCTTTTTGGCTAATTTGCATGTTTTACAGGTGCAAAAGCATGTTCCCTTAGTGAATCAGGCCCTCAGTGTCTGGTGTGTTCAATTTGTACAAGACTACAACCAGATTTCTTCTGGGATGATTTACTGCCTCACTCATGATGGACATTTACAAGAACAGCAAGCGCCCACTTGTAAGGCATTTTTCCTTTCTCTTTTAAATTCTTTACTGCCGCACCACTGTCCAACTGTCATTTTTTATTTTAGACAAATCAGCAGCAGCCCTTACTTCCCACTGAACTCATCTCTATGTTTCCTACCCTACCAACTGCTGCCTCCTGCATGGAGCATGAACTAGTAACTCCACTGTTTGCATGGCCAAAGAATAGAAACAATCAAAAACCAAAAAGATGGAATAGAATTTGGCAGTATGGGTGTCAGTCAAGCTACAGCTTCCCAATACTGCTTTAAATACTCGTACAGTGTGTCCTGGGATCAAACCCCATGGAGAATCAGAGGCCGACTCTACCACTGAGTCTCAACTTTACGATGTACCAGGACTGCAGCCAGCAGCTTTAGCATCGCTCTTTCAAACCAAAAGGAAGTTACAGACTAACAAAGTGGTCAGTGGAGCACAGGCCCAGCTGTGGTAGAACATTTTGGTTGGTACTGTGGCGGTGGGTAAGGCAGGACTGGGCAGCTTTCCTGAACCATGCTGGCTAATGGAAAGGGCAGACATGGAAGGAGACATGAGCAGCAGTGGTGGACAAACCTCCCGGGGAAATATGCACAACCTCATCTGATCACCAGGACAGATAACTGTGCAGCCAAATCAATCAGTGTCATGTTTCTCAACCCTAACATTCTCCAAGCTCGGTTAAACTGGGCAAGCACGATGGCACATTCTAAGTGCCGCCAAAAGGTGCTGCATGGAGGACCAAGCCCTTGGTGAACATCATAGACTGTGTAATCAGTGGGCATAATGACGTTCAGCTCTAACTGAAGCTTCCAGCAGATGCCCCGCCCCCTGGTGTCTGGCTGCAGTATAGGTCATAAACCCCGCCTCCTCATGCATTCCAGATATGAGTCAGGAAAACTTAAAAAAGATATTACACCTCGTAGACATGTTTCTCACATCCTTACGCTAAGGTGGTATGAATATGTAATTTACCTGCATTGTGTTCAAGGTTTTTTTTTACTGAGGAGTTGATTTGTCATTGGTTATTGGATGTTCAAGACTGAGTTATAAGTTTTGTTTTACGATGGTTGACAGCTGCCGTTTCTGAGTAGTTTTTATTGGGGACATAAGAAACTTTGGGAAAGAGAGCCTAAAAGAGACTACACCTTTGGAGAAGAAATTAAATATTGTTATTCCTTTTTCTTTTACTCTGCTCCACTGGAAATGCTCTAATGCGCAGACTCTGAATCCAGCTCCAGGTTTTTGCCTTCAAAATCGTACAGTGGTGACAGGTGGCGCTATGTTGTCCACTCTATATACAGTCTATGGGCCACACTAGAAGACTTCTTTCTACTACATCAGCCCTGAGCAAATTGCAGCCTGCGGGTCACATCCTTTGAGTGTCCCTGTTCAGCCCATGTGAGGGCCATTCATAAATTAGAACATAAATGCACAAAAATGTATGCCCTGCACCCAATAGAAGTGTTGTTTTTTAATATGGAAGTTGTGACATTTATTTCTGCATGGACACACTTGTGCACGAGTGAAGAGCAGACAATTGAGGAAGTTCAACAAATCCAAATACAGATCCTTTATCACTGATGATCACCTCTCAGCTGTCCTTGGCATAGTCACCTCACAAATTTAGCAATATTTCAATGTGCCTGTTGAAACCCATGACAGACTGGATTCATCTCACTGAAGAGGTAAAATGGAGTGAAAAACATTCAAGTCATGTTTTATATTTATAATGCTCCAGTGGCAGCTTATTGCAGAAACGTATTTGCTCTCTTTTTTTCTCCTTTTCTCCTCTCTATTTATGCTTCATTTTTTGGTCAATGACACCAAACTGGTTATGTTTTTCCCTTTTATGTTCCTGTACGCAGCCTACGTCACATTGTTTATATACAAGGATTAAGCTGTTAGTAGCTCGTAGCATGCCAATGCTAACTAGTGCCAGGCCTAAGCTGAGGAGAAGAAGTCAAAACAAGGTGCTGAGCTTGTAAGCAACAACTTTGACCTTCCATGCATCGCTAAAGGGAAGGTAAAAATGAAACAGTCAACAATTGTCTGTTTGTGAACTAAAAAGCGCGATGTCTTTCTTGGCAAAAATGTAAATAAAGATACTCGTAAGTGAAATTCTCTGAGCCAAGTTGCTATCAAACATTTTGTCTCCTCACTTCACAGCTCAACACTCTTCTGTATTAACACTCATACCTCATGACCATCATTGATGTCACGGTTCCCAAGCTTTTGGTTCCAGCCATGAACCAAATTTTCAGGTTTCAAACCAACATTTTTTTTTTTCCAGAACAGGTATGGAACCATGAAAGTGTGAAAGCCCTCCCAATAAAGAGGTCTTGTGGTGTTGTAGTTGGAGGCTGAAGAGCTCAGTGAGGCCTGGTTAAAGTTGGGATCCTGGGCTTTGCTTTAAACTCTGAAACTTTTGGGATAAAAAGGACAACAACTAGGAAAACAACAGAATGGCTGCAGAAAAAGTGATCCAGTGGGGTAGTCCTCTTCTTTTATTTAAGTATTTGTACTATTTCAACACCTTTTGGAAACATCCCATACAAGAAAACATACCGTATCTTTTGGAGTGTACGTTGCTTCGAAGTACAAGTTACACCATTAAAAAAAAAAGCATCACGAAAGAAGAAAAAACCACATATGAGCCACTCCAGAGTTAAAGTCACATTTTTTGGGGGGGGAATTTACTCTAGAAAATCGAGGACCAAGAACAGATATTTCATCTTGAAAAGTAAGTTATAATAATAACAATAGAATGAAGAATAACAGGCTGAGAACAGGAGGTTAACGTAACACAATTATGGTTATTCAGCTACACAAAGCATAAACAACAAACTGAGTAGGTGTCTGGTCTGTTAACGTAACATATTAACAGTTATTAAAATACACTATAGCACAAAGAACATAACTGGGAGAATAGGATGAATACAAATCACGAAGTCACAACTTGCAGCTTGTAATCTGCAGAATATGAGTTTCTTTTTGAGGCATTTGTGTTCAGTCTTTCTCAGTTGTCTTAGAGTTAATGTTTAAATTAATTTTTCACCCTCTCTTGGCTGTAGGTAATGTTTACTCCTTGGTAATGTTGGTCACATCAAAATAGCATTCAAGAACATGTGAAATTATGTATTTTAATATTAACAAGTCACACCTGAGTATGAAGTGTAAGACCAGCCAGACTATGAAAAAAAAGTGCGACTTATAATCCAGAAAATACGGTAATGCTGTTTTACAGCTGACTTAAACCCGGAGTATGGTGTACTTTTTCATTTTACCTTGACTCTGTGAAAGTGTAATAAGGACACTATACAGACACCAGTGATATGTGATCTAAAGCCTTTATATTCCTGCAGCTGTAACCAGTGGAGTGAAGAGCAGACCTCATCTTCAGTCCTTTTCCCAGGTCATCTTGTGAACAGAGGCTATTTCCTCACAGTATGCATGATTTTACCACCGACTCTGACTCTATATATGTGGATATGTGTATGTGTGTGTGTGTGTATGCGTGTGTGTCCGGGGGGTTGCTGCCTGTCCAAGTGATAAGGTGTATGGAGCAGACCCAGTGTTACCAGGCCAGTCTCACATAGAGATAAGGCCAGATAACATTCAGAGGAAGAAGTGCTGCGGGCTCAACACTACACTTTACACAACACTGAGTGTGTGTTCTCAGCAGTGTGTTTGGGCGTGTTTGTGTAGACATATAGGCCTATAAACTGTGTACATGTGTGTGTCTGGGAGCAATCTTTTGCACATGGCCGTGTGTGTGAGTGTGCCTTCCTCCAGCAGATTATGAGGGGTTATTACTGTAAAAAAAAAGAGTTTAAAGAAATCCTTTGTGCTTGCAGTTCTCTTTGCTCCTTAGCTGCTGATTTAATATGGCAGCTTAAAACAGCTGCAACGGATGTTCAAGGCAACAAACGCTCATGTAAATGTATAAACCAAAGTCCAAAGAGGGTGGTATGCTGTGTTAAATGTTAATAAAACACAACCCAGTCAGCATTGATAGTGAATGCTTGTAAAGTGTACTCTGGTTTTAACTTTGCTCTGTCCAAATGTAGAAGTGTAAAATTTATTTTTCTCTGGGTGTGAGAGAAAAATGAACACAGCGTTTTTCCCAGCTATGTTTTTTCACAACCTAAAGTCTCCCTCTCTCCTGTCCGTGCACCATGAGCAGACCACAGAAGAGGCTGCTGCAGAGCCAGAGGTTGTGGTTGGCACACAGACGCCCAGAGGGGCCCAGGCCTGTCAACTCTCTCGCCCCACATCTGGAGCCTCCCGCTGGGCCAGCAGCCTCCCTGCTGCCCTCCTTCCACCACCACCACCGCTCCCCAGAGACCACTGAACACACACACACACACGCACACACAGATGGGGATGTATACATGCATATACATATTCACACAACTCAACACTTCACTTTCATGCATGATCGCACACGAGCATTGATTTACTGTTTTATCAAAACAGACATGCACAGAAATGCATCAAATCACAGGATACACACAAACAGACATGCAACCATCACAAACTGAACACACACACACACCCAAACGCCCACTCACACACATTTTTCAGGCGCACACATTAAACTCTAAAACATTATGCTAATCTACAGCCGGCGGCAGAGGATGGCACTCTGCTCGGCCTCATGCCAAAGTCCCTTTCATTTTTATAAGATTAACCATGAGGAAGGACAGAGAGAGAGAGAGGAGCAGATTCTGCTCTGACTGGACACCTACTCTCTCTGATGCTTCACAACAGATCCTCTCAGCAAAACACACATGACAACATCAACAGTCCTGGATCAGGAGCGGTTGACGCCTCCAGCAAAGAATCACAAAGAGAAGTTTTCAGCTCGTGTTTGGTGCCTGACTGATACAGATTCTGAAGGCCATAACCAAACGTCCCAGTAGTCATTTAATACCCAGGAGGATCATTCCTAAGCTTTAAGCTTTATTCCAATCTTCAGCTAAACTTTAACTAAATTATGTTTTTTTTTTCTTATTGTCGCTCAAAAAGAATCCTCCAATTATGTATCCACAAAATTGTGCAAACCCTCTTTAATAAATCCTCTAAGTTTATGTTCTCAGAAGACTCCTGAAGATTATTATCTCCTTCATGAATATCTTTGCATTGAACCGGAGGAATCACTCCCTGATGTTTGTCCGTATGCATGACCTGTTTTACCTCCAATCTGTAGTGTGCACAGTGTTGGGGGGGGTCATGACCCAATTGTTGAAAAACATCCGCTACAGTGCCCTTCTTGAGAGCCAAAAGACATGCTAAAGAGCCCTCTGAGGAGCAAAAATATGCATTGAATTGCCATCTTTGGAGGCAAAATGCATGTTCAAGTACCCCCCTGGTTGGAAAAACACGCTGGATTGCTCCTTATGGTACGGTGCAGTACAGTACAGTAGTAAAAGTGTGCTATAATGTCCTCTTGGGAGCCAAATACAAACTTAAGTGCTTTCTCAGGAGCCAAAATACACTATAGTGCTCTTAAGTTAAAAAGATAAGGTGAATGAGGTGCTATGATGCCCTCTTGGGAGCCAAAACACATGCTCAACTGCCCCCTTTAGAGTCAAAACTTGCACACAAAAGTGCCCTCTGGGAGCAAAAACAAACACCAAAGTGCCATCCTCCTCTTAAGTAAAAAGATAAAGTGCTAAAATGCCCTCTATGGAGCCAAAAAGCATGCTAAACTGCCTTCTTTGGAGTCAAAACATGCGCCAAAGTGTCCCTTGGGAGCCACAACACATGCCTAAGTGCTCCCCTCTTAAGTTGAAAATGGGTGCTAAAATGCCCTTTGGTAGCCAAAAAGCATAATTAACTGCCCTCTCTGACGTCAAACCATACACTTGATTGCCCTCTTGGGAGCCAAACACACACCAAAGTGCCCTCCTTATTAGCTAAACATTGTAAACATTCCTCTAGGGAGCCAAAATGTGTGTGACAGTGCCCTCTTCAGAGCTGAAGTGACCACCTGGTTGGCAAAACACGTTTTATAGGTGCCCTTTTTGGAGCCAAAATGTGCACTGAAGTGCCTTTTTTTCCTTTTTGCCCAGTGCCCTTCAAATTGCCTGTGCATGCCACTGACTCCAGTAAAAAGACACAGATAGAAAAAAGAGTGGCAGGTAACACAGGAATCTCAGTGAATCATCGAGTGAGAGTCTCTTCTTCTCAAGAGGGGATATTGTTGATGGCAAGAGCTTGACAAATGGGGGCTTGTTCTCATCGTGCATCACAGGGGCTTCTTATCCTGCAAGGCCACCATCACTTTTCCATCAGGAGGGCTGAGCAAGGGAGAGTTCTGGGGTCACAGGGCTCTTTTTATCACATTTTTTACACTTTAGAGTTAATAATTGTAATTTCTTAATGTTTCTAATGTACAGACAGGCTATTTTATTTATTTTATTTCTGTTTTTTTCTTTTTGCACTGCATGCTCTTTTTGCACATCTGCTAAGTGTATTTAATTAGATGTTATTGTGTGTACTTTTTTTTCATGCCACACCTGCTTTGGCAATGTAAACATGTTCATAATTCGCTTGTTAAATTGAATTGAATTGAATTGAATACGTCTCCATCCTATGACATGACTAACATGTAAAGACAGACAACTTTGCCACACACACTCTCACACATACACACACACACTTAAAGGACATTTAGAGTGACCAATCAACCTGTTGAGCTTATTTTTGGACTGAGAGGGAAGCTGCAAGGTACACACACCTGCACAGGTAGAGCATGCATTCTCCTGCTCACACTGTGAAAAAGAAACGTCCATCCAAATCGGGTTCAATGTATTGTAATAAAACCACAGATTTTTCTATTTGGCCCCTTCACAGGAATACTGTCCAATTTTCAATTCACGCATTGAATTGTGGGAGGATAAACCCTACACAGGAGACAAAAGAGCGGGATACATGTATCAGAGGTAATACTTTTTTTTCCCTGTGTTTCTTCATCTGAGTCAGTGAATTGTCATGATTCTCTGTAAAGTCATTAGTTCATTTATGATGAGTCTGTGAAAAGACTTTTTTATGTATAATTCTATGTTTAATTTATTTTAACTCTACTTTGAAACGTTGTCAAATGAGTGAAAAAGTGACCACGTCATAAAGTTCTGCTTTAGCATTGAGAGCAACCTACTTTGGAAACTACACCTGTAATGGTGCACTTTTCCTGGGTGTTGTGACTCTAATTCAGAGATGAGTTGTAGAAGCTAAACAAGTTAACTTCATGATTTATCAGAGAAAATATTTATTTTTAATATTCTAATTCATGATTTCATAGCAGTTAATTAAAATACTACATTACCCAAAATGCACTTTGCTGAAAACAGGAAGTTTTGGCAGGAGTCTAGCATAGAAAAACAAGCTGTAACAGTCAATATGAGTTTTTATTCAGTAGAGTAAGATGTTCTATCTCTAGTCCAGAGGCAAGCCTCTTCACTTTAAGCATAGATAAGTAATATTCTACACTGGGAGCCAGGCAGACAAATTTTTTTATTTTTTTATTTTCTTATTTTTCCCAGAGAAGAGAGAAAAGTCATACAATTTTGAACTTTCTTTAATTTAACAACAAGTTTGACCATCTTTGGACTTTCATCACTGTCCAATCTTTCTCCAGAAGCTGCAATGTGTCACTCTCGTAACGACCAGACAAAGCATCCTTTCATTCAGGCGCTTTATTTAAGCTGCCACATCACAGGTCTCTGCCTCTGTTCCTCCAAGGTCACTACAGCCCTGCACCAGCACTGCACCCAAACCTCCAGCCCCACCACTTCCCATCATCCACTTGCAGACTCTGACTCTAAGGGTTTAAGATTTCATCTCTTCACTCCATCAGTTTCACACGGAGAGTTAGAGAGTGACTTGAGCCAGGAAGGTTGTTCTTATACAATGATACCAAAGTGAAACTGAAGGGTGGCATTTTTCTTTTTTTCTACAACACAAGTTTAATCAGTCATTGGTGACATAAAGAGCAGTAAGAAAAGTGTAAATAATATCCATCCAATAAATAAGATCATTTGATAAAGAAGAGAATACAAAGAGAGTATGACTGGTTCACTGTGGTAAGAGCAGGGTGAGTAGAGGCAGCCAGTTAAGGGCCAGAGCACACTAACTCATTGCCAGTCAGTGTGGCGTTGTGTGATGATAATAAGGATAACTTCCTCCAGGATAATGGAGTCGAAGCATATTCAGGCCTCAGTGTGCGCTGTCCCCGAGGATGGCCCTGTCTGCTGTGAATATTCTGCATTTAAATGGTCCATTAGAAGGCAAACAAACACAGACAGGCCTCCATACTAATGACCAACGGGGTCCAGGGGTGAGGCAGGGCACCCGCCATGTCTCCAAGAGTGTGCGTGTATGTGTGTGTGGTTGCGTGGGAGAAACTCAGACAGTGTATATAGTGTGCTGAAGTCAGACAGAGAACATTTAAATGTGTGCGTGTGTTTTTTGGACTGGAAGGCTGATTGTGTGCGACATGGGTCAGGAGGGCGTTGGGGGGGGTGGGGTGATGGAGAGCATTGGCTCTTTGGCCAGAGGGGAATCCTCCTCTCAGTCCCAATAGGTCCGAATTTGCATGTCTGTCCTATTTTATGTGTGTGTATGTGTGTGTGTTTGCATATTCCAACACTATCCATCTTCTGAATAATATGTCTTTGTTGGCTCACATGCATTTTTCTGTGCATATATGTGCATATTGCCTGTCATATTGTCGTGTGCAAGAGTTCATGTCCATATTCACTTGAGTGCATATGTGTGTTTGTGTGTGTGTGTATGTGAGTTGCAGGGGTTATTCTAATAAGGGGATGCTAGTTGAGGGCCCGGGGCCCTGGTCAGCCCTTTGCTCATTATCATTATAAATATTTGAGGAGTAGCCTGTGCAGGGCGGACAGATGCCCTCTCCTCTCAGCACTCAGCTTCTCATGAAATGTGACAGGGCACATCCACACTCCCCCTCTGCTGTTCATCAAAATATGAACACTGAGGATGAAAGTGTCTGAACTGAGGGGGGAATGAGGTTTGATTTGATTACAATGGATTCTGCCGAGATCCCAAAAACAAACACTTTGGTGACGTTTGAATCTTGATCAAGTGACGTTACTGTGCTGAATTCAGATCAAACACTTAGAGAGAGTTTAAATCACTTCACTGGACAGTCAGTCCAGCAGTGGCATTCACAGACTTTTTGAAGGGCAGAGCGGAAAAAATTAATAAATAAAGGCACATAAGAAGGCAATATGGCGCATGCTTGCAATCGAGGTGGACAGTTTATCGTTTTTGTACCAGCCAAGGGGGAAGGTTGCTGTTTTGATAACCTGAGGAGTGTTTTGCCACAAGTTTTAGCTCCCAAGAGGACATTTCAGCTCGCATTTTGATTTCTAAGTAGGCACTGTAGCACCCAATATGGCTCCCTGGCGTGCACTTGAGGTAGTGGTTTGGGTCCAAAGCAGGTCCTTAAGCATGCATTTTGGCTCTGAAAAGGGCACTTAAGTACACATTTTGGCTTCCAAGGGCGCACTGGCCAACTGTACCATGCTTGGGCACACCTCAGACGGAAAGTCCAGCCAGTTTGGCCAGGCTCGGCACGCTTCAGGGAAGTGGACCTAGGCAACTCGATTCATGCACGAGCATGCGTGTCGAAGCTCTTACATTATGCATAATGCATGATATATGATTGCCGGGATCGCTCCTCTCAAAAATCAGTTGAACAATTGCGGGGTGTTGGAGGGCTGTGTTGGACTAAAACAACAACATCATCAACAACAACAACAACAACAACAACAACAAAAGCCAAAATGTGAGTTAAGTTGTAACAGTGATTTCTGTGAATGACCAGTGTTACTGCACCCATAGAGTGCACTTTGGTACGAGTTCTGGCTCCCGAGACAACATCAAAGCTTGCTTTTGCTCCCAGGAAGAAGCTTATGCAAGCTCATCCAAATTGGGCATTTTGGCACCTGTTTCAACTCCTTAGAGTGCCTTTTAGCACGCTCTGGCTCCCAAGAGGACAATTCAGCATGCATTTTGGCTCCAAATTGGGCACTTGAGCTCACGTTTGGCCTTCAAGAGGATAGTTTATCATACATTTTAGTCCCAAACAGGGTCCTCACTATATGTTTTTGCACCCAAAAAGGCCCATTTGCATGTATTTTTGCCCCCAGGAGGACACTTTATAGTGTGTTTGGCTCCCTGGTGTGCACTTTATCATCTCTACCTCGCTGCAATTCCCCTCGAGGTCATGGATTTTGCAGCAATATTTGGTCTGACTCAAGTTTTAAGTTCTCAGTGCTCAAATCAGAGCTGGCTTTCATGATCTGAGGATCTATGTGCTGCTTTGGACTGAGCCTTGACTGGGACTGTGTGGGTAATGAAGTCTGAATATGAATGCTATTGTGTGTATCACGTCTAATCAGTCTGAAATCAATATGCTGTTTGTTGTTTGCACAAGAATCTAGTGCTCAAAAACTGGACTAACTTTGGCTTTCTGTTTCTATTTGATGTGTATATTTTACTTGCTATTTTACTTGATGTCAAATTTAAATTTCTTTTTCTATTCTTAGTATCCTTATGATTGTATCATTTTGCTATACAGTCTTACTGTGTACTTATTAATCATTTAGGCTTTAAAAGCAGGGACCTGAGTACTAATTTTGTGCACCTTTATGCAAATGTAAGCTGGCATGATAATAAAGTTTGTTGAATCCTTGAAAACAGACCATGAGACTGATGATCCTGTGAAACAAGGATTCAGGCTCTCCTTAGTTTGAAGCAGTTTTGTTTCGCAGAGCAGATGCTGTGAGCTCCTGTATAGATTTGGAGAAGCAGAAGATCTTGAACTAGAGGAAAGTTTGGGCAGAGAATAATCCACATCTGAAAGGAACGAAGTCTGAACTTTAATTTACTTGTATTAACTCGAAAAAGAAGACGTTTCTGTCTCGGAAACCTTGGGAGGCACAAGAGTCATAAACAATTCAGGAGCTGACCATGTCTCCTTTTTTTCTCAATTTTTAAATGTTTGGTTATTCCGGATCTATCCATCCGACTAGCATTATTATCATTGCATTATGTATTTCCCATTTCCATTGCTAATCTTAATCTGTCCAGGGAACTGGATGAGGGGGGAACTGTATCGACTTTGCTAACTATATTCATGGACCAAAGACAGACAGACGAGAGGGAGACAGACATTCAGACTGAGAGAGGGAGAGAAAAGGAGAGAGAGCAGTTGTTTGTTCTATTAATTGCTGGAAACAACAGCAGTTGTTCTTCAAACAAGCGGCGGCTCCTCTGTGATATATCTGCATATTTATGAGAGGGAAACTTTTTTTTTTAATCTTATCTCTGTTGTTAGCGGGGGGCTGTTGCTCCGTGAGGGTTATTTGTTTCTTGTGACATTCTGGGAGTTTTTCCCTGAACACCAGCCACCTAAAATAGCCCAGCTAGAGGTTAACATGACTGCAAACACACACATGTGCAATTAACAGCAGGGATGCATACACACATGTATGCAAAAGTGCCGTGATGCAAAGATGCAGTGAGAAACAACATCAACACACTCTATTCCTTTAACAAACAAACAGCATTGTCTGATCATCTCTTGATTACTCCGTGTGTGTGTGTGTGTGTGTGTGTGTGTGTGCTCTGTTTAAATCTCTTTATTCAAACAATCAAGGTACAGCAAAGACACACACTAAAGCATCTTGCGTGCACACACACAGATCTTCAAAAACACACACTCCTTGTACAAAAGGCAGAGAAAGTAAGACAGCGAAGTAACAAAACGCAGCAGCAGCAGAAACAAGCAGCAACAAAGCGAAGGCGTGTTATTAATGGAGCGTTGTTGAGCGAGGTGTTTATTTTCAACACGTGTGCTACTTAACTGCAACAAACACTCTCTGTGTCGTACACGGGGCCACGACAACACGCTCAGGGACCGCACCGAGCCAAACAAATGATGTCTTTTTTTAGTTAATCGTATGTTTATACAATAGGAGGAGGGGGATATGAGGGCCTGCAGGCGCTCACAGGTACGAGTGTGATCAGGAGATGAGGGCAGAGAGGGTTTGTGTGTAAAGATGTTAAAGGTTCGCTTCACATTAAAAGTGGGGTGGGTTGGATTGAGAAAGCAGCAGCACAAAGCCCACCCCCTCACTTTAGGCTTCCTCAGGGCTCCCGCATAGACCACGCCTCCAAAACCTCACAAACATGCTGAGGCAGACTGTAGCTGGAAGATGACGACAGGTAGCGGTGGCGGTGGCGGGACTAGTGTTAAATCATTTTCCTGATCTTCACCCAAAGAAGAAATATCAGATTTGCACACCTACTATCACCGCTTTAAAATGAATGAAATAACTACTATTAGTGTGCACCGCATTCAAGCTGTCACCACTTGGGTAAGTTTTTATTTACTTGCTAAAAAAAAAAAATTATGCTAGCCAGGGAGCTGGAAACAGCAGAGTCAGCAGTTCATCCAAAGATCATTTTAGATTCATAAAACAAGAAGACCTCCTACGAACACAGGATTCCTATAATTCATTTGTTTCCCTTCATAGTTCTCTTGAGCATGTACATTGAGAAACATTTTACTCAAACTGTTGGACTTTTTGCTCACACAGTTGTTGACAAAGTGGTGAACCTCGACCCATACTTGCTTGGGAATGACTGAGTCTTCCGGGGATGCTCCTTTTATAGCAAATCACGATCCCTGTTCACCGTTAACATGTCACAAACAGGTGTTTTTTCAGCATTCCTCAAATTTCCCAGTGTTTTGTTGCCCCTGTCCCAGCTTTTTAGGACAGTGTTGCAGGAATCAAATTCAAATGGTGCAACATTTGCAAAAAAAAAAAAAAAAAGTTTATCATTTTGAAGAATGTATATCTTGTCTTTCAAGTGTCTTTTAATTGAATGTAGGTTAATATAGGTTAGAGGTTTTTGCAAGTCATTGTATTCTATATGTGCTCATACTTTACACAGCGTCACAACTTAATCGGAATTGGGGCTGTATAAACTAGACTTTACTTACCAACCTCCACTGGCTAAGGCTGTTAAAACTACTGGGAAATGTCATTTCTCTGTTTGTTTTTGTATGCGCATGAACTGAGCGGGTTTGGTTGTGTTTTTATAAAGAAATGATTTACAAAATCAGTTATTCATTATGTTTTATTCTTTTTTTATAATCCCACAAGCTTGTATGACAATCACTAGGTCAAAGTGAGTTGATCTCCTCTCCTGGTGTGTTGAGGAATTTTCTGGAAGCTTGACCACTTGAAGAAGAAAACTCAGGAGACTCAGATGACTTAAGTTGAAAAAGTTTATGTAGCTCGATCAAGGGGAGGAGACAGACAGTACACTTGGATACGCAGTGTAATGCAGAGTCAATTCTGCCAGACCTCTCTGTGTATTCAGTATTTATTATTCCTGATGTTTGTTATGTCTATTTAGGAGACCAATGAGTTCAGCTTAGGATGTCCCTCTCATCCTGATACAAGAGAAACAGTCCTCACTATGGAAGAATACAGGAATGTGTGTATCTAAGGCCACATACAGGGCTGTGACTATGTTTGAGACATACAGAGGAAATGAAGGTAATATTGTGTAGAATAATAAGAAATTAGGAAAATTCCATGACATGGTGTTCTGCTGTAAAAAAAAAACAAAAAAGAAAACGTATTAGTGCTGTAAAGTGTGTAAATGTAACTTTAAACATCAGGACAAACACGCACTACCTTGAGCACTGCCATGTTCACAAGAAGTTGATATTTCCTCTTTCCCGGATAATCTCTTCTTTCCTCTGTGGCTCCTTTGTGTCATAATTGTATCAGTGGCTAGTTGTAGCTTAGCATTAGTGGAGTTATCCTACATGATTGGTTTGCAGCACATGAACTCTGTAATACAGCACCGTGCTGTGGAACACCTGAAGATATGGCCACAAAAATCAAAAGCTGTCAAGTCTAAGGATATATTTATTCATACATCCTCTGAATGATTATTTCCGTTCTTTTTTGGACCGTCTAATATTTTTCTAATAATAGAATAGTCCAAACAGAGGCTTAACCCTTGGCTTTCCTTGTGCAGTGAAGAAAGTTAAAGATGATCATTGCCACAAACCAGTGACCCAACAACATCTCTTGGAAAGAGTCTGAACACCTGTTCTTCTTCAGACCATCCACTCCCTGACACAGAAACACACACAGACGGACGCCTGATATTTGATGCTTTAATGATATTCACACCAACCCTTTGAGGATATGTATGTGCTCTTCTTTACACTGATATGCTGCTGTGGCGTGTTTGCCTTTGTGCTGTGACACATTGCTTATATTTGTGTATGAACATGTATGTGTGCAGCAGAATGAAGTTTGCGCTTTATGGTTGTTTATTCGGAGATTCACAAACTAAGACCCAAAGCTCCTGCCGTTCAAACAGGGAAACCCCCTGCGGCTGTGAGATCCAGCCTCCCCACCTGTCAGTCTCCGCTGTGCCCCGGGCCGTAGCCAGTCTGTCCGGGGGTGGGGCTGATATTAGCAGTATCGCCTTTTTCCACCCCTAAGTTGTTTATTTTCATTTTAAGCTGACATTTTAATACACCACTGTGCAGGTTGTCTGATCTTTTGCCAAAAACGGAGCAAAAAATATTCCCCCCGCCCTCACACACTTGTCAGCTAGAGGCAGAAAGGCCAAATCTGAGGTTTGAGGAAACTGAAGCCCATAATGATCGCTCGCATGTGTTCGGCTGTACATGCGTGTGTTTAGGGGACTGTTTGATGGCGAGGTGGGGGTGAAGGCGTGTACACACAAATATGTGCCTTCAGGGTCATTTTGATTACAAAGCGTGGGTAACTTTGGGGTAAATTGCTGGTTTTCTTTGACTAATGTGGGTTTTTGAAGGCCAGTCTGCACATTCTTTGGGTTGGAGCTGATATTCTGCCTGTTACAGAGTGTTCCCCAATTTAAGACCATTGCATGAAACAAAATCAAAGTATTTAACTGTTTTTTTCTTTTCATCTGATGACGTAAAGCCTTGAAAATGCACACTGGATCAATTACTAGAAGGGTGGATTCATGTTAGCCATGCAAACCATGTCCAAAGATCTTCAGCCTGAAGATGTTATAAAAAACAAGAATGGTGTAAAGAGTTTGCTTACAAGTGAAGGACGATAAAGGAAAAGATACTTTGCTTTTCTTGGATAGAATGGAATTAAATAATATAACTATAATGACATATTCACCTCTTACAGGATGTTTTCAAGTCATGCGACCACATGACATCAAGAACAGGCTCTGATCAGCTCTGCAAGGAGAAAAAATGATATTGATAAAGTGTTGGCATTTAAATCACACGTTTATTGTTGATACTTACGGAAAACTACAATTGCAATTTGCATCACCTCTGGTCTAAGGCCCAATTTACACAACGTTTCACAGCGTTTCACCCTGAAATGCAGGAAAATGCAATGAAAAAATCTGTCTATTCGGTAACGCTGAGGGACTTAAGATGCTGTAGTACACATGTCAGGCCTGTAGGTGGTGATATAACTGTGGGAGCTATATATACGACAACAGTATAGAAGCCGAAGAAGAGATGAGCTTTTCATCTGGAGTTTATATTAAAAACTTATTCTCTAACTGCAGAAATAGTGCAATGAATGCACGTTTTAGTAGAGGTCAGTAAGTAGATTTAGCAGAAGACCAACAAAGCAGTAGGTCGCTGTTGTTGTCTTTTGTTTTGTGCCTGGCGCAGTGGAGGCTTATAGGGCGCATGCAGGGCTGCAAGTGACCTATAAGCGTTTCCAGGCAAAACCCCGGCTTAGTGTTTACATGGAGACAGTGAAAACGGCATTTTCAAAATTTTCCCCTCTGGAGGGCGTTTTCAAAAGTTTGCGTATTCAGTCAGCTAAAACACCATTTCTGTGTCAACAGAAAGCTAAAATCCAACAATTTTTTGCGCTTCATCTGGAAACCATTCTCGTGTAAACAGGGCCTGAGTTAAACTATTTTTGACTCACTGTGAGGGGTGTCTTCTCGTAATATATCTTAGGTTAGAAATTGTTAGTTTTGCAAAGTAATAGGTCACACAACTGGTTTTGCGCCCCAGAGTTTTTTCTAGTAAGTACAATAGGGTAAAAATAGAAATTCATTCACCTACAGTTCTTCCTGTTCAGGGTCATGGGTACCTGAAGCCCATCCAAGCTGTCTTATGCCTCAAATACACCACATACCTCTGCGGTCATTATCTGCTCAGTTGCATGTTGATGATGTCGTCAGTTCACACCAGCTGTATGTTCAGCCAAAGCCACGTGACTGACAGAGCTGGAGATGGAACAACCGTGCTTCCCACTCCATCGATAAATCTCTTTATTCATGTTGGGCTGTAAAACCTGAAATCTGTTGAATCCTGGTCTGGCTTCGATTGTTTGTAGGTTTGTTGTTGTAGTCAAGCTAAAAAGATCTGGTTTGTTTAGTTCTGAAACAATTGACATGTCACAGCTCCATTATCTAGCAAAAATAGGATCATTGCTAATGTATTTGATGCAACCTACTGGAGCAGGGACGCAGCCACACAGCAACAGAGCAGATCCAGAGTGAGTTGACACATTGACATGAATGGAAAGCTATTTGATCCACTGCTGTGATGGAGGGGAGCTGGACTGCAGACACATCTGGTGTATTTCAGCTATTAAATAAAGCACAAACTGTAACATTTTTCCTAATATTAACTGATGAAAAGCGTGTTTGGATTGTGATATTTCTTGCACCTACCTGCAGATAGTGTTAGCCAGCAGTAAACAATTAATTCAGTTATAATTGATCTTTATCTTTACCAACTTTCCCAGAGTCACAAGTCTTGAAAAAGAGAATACCTTTAGTGCAGGTGGTTTAGGTTTTGTCCATTAGGTTGCAGGAGGCCCAGGTCTGAATCCAGCCTGCCCACTTTCTTGTATGTTGTTCCCATCTACACTGTAAAATTACTTATGAATATGATTTTAAGAAAACTGACCCAAACAAAGATAGAAACCATTGATATCTGCAGCATACTGACTACCCAGTACAATGAAAACTATACTATCAAGTTTAGAAATAAAGTAGTTTGAATATACTTTGAGATGACATTTCATAACAAATAACTTATCAGTACACCTGCATAACTTCTAGGAAGGTGAATGATTTAATTTGTGTCATTCTCTAGTGCAGGGGTGGCCAACCAGTCAGACACCAAGAGCCAAAAAAATCACAGTGGCACTACAAAGAGCCACATCTTAAATGTGGGCTCACAAACTCTCTCACGCAAACGGGAAATGACATTAAATGAAAATCAGTACATTGCCACGTTTCCAAACCAATTTCCCCCGGTCCATCTTCACACCCTTACACATGATATCTCCCTCATTCATGCTGTCTTTTTCACATCTTCACTTCCCTTACCTCCACACACACACACACACACACACACACACACACACATAACAGTTGCAGCTGCTGGTCTTTCAAGGAGAGGAAGTTCATTTTTTCCCAGCCTACAGAATAATGATTATGACTTTATTTGTGCAGCACTTTTCAAAACAATGTTACTAAGTGCTTCACAGAAATTAAAATGAACATTGAAAAGAAACAAAATACTGAAATAAAGGGGGAAATAAAAGAGAAATGTGTGGAGGAGTAGAGGAAAGTATATAAAAATATGTAACTTTTTTTTGTAAAAGGCTAAAACCACCAAAAAGGAGAAAAAACATCAGAAAAATTAAAACCAACAACAATGTTAAAACAAAATAAGGAAAGAGAAGATTTAAGACATCATGAATATGTGTGTTTATTTCTATGTAAATTCTACCCCCTTTCTTTTTCTAATTGTTTAAAAAAAGACAAAGTGGCCGGGTATCAGTGAAGTCTCCTGATCTATCAAGAACAACGGAATGAAAAAACTCTGAAAATACTCCGGTGCATGTTTATAAGATCGATGATTCGCTCATTTCACAGTCAATCAAAAAGGGATTTAGCCTCAGACAGATCATCCAATCATCATCCAGGAGCTGAGCGTCAGGGCCCGCCCACTGCTCCACAGACCCCAGAGAGGCTGAGCGTCAGCGTCTGTCTGTGTAAAACACTGTGGAGCTGTAGAGACGAATAAGAAGGGATTATTGTCGGTTTCCTGAAGCTGATTCTGAATAAAAGATGAACGTGTCATGGTGCATATTTAGTAAATGAAATACACACACAGCGGTACATATTTCACCACGTTTTCTTTTTTTGAATTTACACTTTAGGGGAAGCTGAGCTTCCCTTGCAGTCTTAGAGCAATCGCCACTGACACACATACACACTCAGTCACAGTCTCTCCCTCTCTCTCTCTCTTCTCCTTTATTGACTTTTCTACCCCAAAAACATAATACGCGACAAATGCCTGTATCAACTATGACAGATATTGGCAACTTTGAAATGTCCTGACGATGTCTGGCACATGCGATAGAAAGGCTTTCTATTACGTTCAACAAAGAAAAATTCACTCTCCACTCTGTTAAAATAAAGTCCTTAGTTCAGTCTTAAACTTGCGCTTCGCTGCACACTTTTCTCAGCCATTTCTCGTTAAGCTGAAATGCGCTCCAGCGACTGCACTGTTCTCTTTTCCCTCCGAACCAAACACTGTATACGGGTTCGAACCGTAGAGGTTCGAACGCAACGCTCTCTCATGTGCACATGCGCACTCTGCTCCGCTCACTCACCCCGCCCACACCTGATACATTTTTCAAAGCGCCTCATTTTTTTGAAGAATGGACAGAAGAGCCGCACACTGGCAGGCAAAAAGCCGCATGCGGCTCGCGAGCCGCGGGTTGGCCACCCCTGCTCTAGTGGTTGCAACATTAGATAATTTAACCTGACTGATTCTTTAATGTTTAAAATGGTAGAAATGTCTTAAATACAATGACATCAACAGAAATGCAAACAACTAAGATGTTGTTTCAAGTAGTTTAAAGTCCATTTTTGAATTTTTGTCACCGTCTCAGCCTCAGATTCTCCTGTTTTTTATATTTCTGTAAACCTCACAGGGCACTCAGTAAGTTCTCAGGTAAGTTTTTACAAACGAAAGGAAACTCTGGAGGTCACTGTGTAGAGTTTTCTCCTGTAGAAAGGAAACAGAGTGGCAATAAAGGGCAGTTTACGAAGCGTACTTCGCTCAACGAGCATCACTGGAGTTACTACATGAACACCCTGGATGGTATTTTATAAAGATTTCTGAACTGTAGGGTTACTTGATCAGGTTTTCAGGGCACCAAAGAGGCTATGTTATCATTTTTTTCCCCTTTCATAGTGCATTCAAAATACATCAACCATCTCTGAGTCCACCTGATGAACCAAAGCTTCACTTATCACGTCACAGTCCAGAGCGTGACCTGAGTTTACTTCCAGCGTGGGCCATGTGCAGCGTTTCCTCTCTCTCTCCTACCCGTCTCCCTCCATCTCTTCTATCAATAATAAAAAGCTAAAATGCCAGAGAGGAAAAAAAAAGCCCTAAATGTGCTCATCCTCAATGTGAGATTTAAAATGTATGAATTCTCATTTCTGATCATATCAAAGAGCTGACATGCATTTTGAAGCTGCAGCTTTGGTTCTGCTCTGCTCCTGATTTACAACATACAGGATGAGATTCAGGTCATCAACAGGTACATGTACAACACACACATACACACACACTCACACACATCCTGGTGCATTTTCAAAGCCATCAGTGTGACCAACTACCCTGTGACCTTGTGGGACTTAGTCTGGATTCTGGCACTTAAGCTTCTCTCTGTCTTTCTTCAAAGGCTGGCTGATACTTTCCCCGAGGGCAGACACTGGCACAAGCTGGCCACCATCTCCATTTTCTCTCTCCTACTCTTTCTCTCTCTCCATATTTGTTTACCTCTCTTCCTTCTCTTCTGGTTTGCAGCTCCATCCTTTGCTACAATTCCCATATCCACTCTTTTTTCTGCCCTGTCTTTTTTTTTTTTTTCTCTCTCTGTCCCCCTTTATTCCCAGTCTCCCCCTCCTCATCCGACCCCCATCTTCTTTTCCTCCTCTCTACTTTTTTTTTTTTTTTTTGTGGTGTTCAGCGGGGGAGCCACAGGGCACAGAAATAATTCAAAGTCTTTGCATATTGCAGGCGCTCTGGTCAGCGGCGGAGCCCCTTTGCACTGACACATTAGTTTATCTGGACTGACCCGACAAACAGCCTACACCATGACAAATAGCCTGGATGCTGCTGCACACACACACACACACATAGAAGGAATATGGGAATATGCATAACACACACTCTGCCGCTGTCTGTGGACTGGGATGCATGCGTGCCTGCGGAGCACACAGCTTTAAAGAAATCTCCCCAAAAAGAAAAAAAAAAAAGGAGCAGAAAAAAACCCCAAACAAATGAAAGCAGCGAGGGAGAGACAGAGTAAAAATAAAGATAAAAACTCCAGAGATGTTCTGTAGCATCCCTTTAGGTAACGGGGTGATTCTCTGCGTGGTTTAATTTTTAATCACTTTGCCTCCCTAACATTCCTCAGCTCTTTTCTGCATATTCTACATATAAATATAAAATTAATGTCCGAGAGGCAGATAAAAGAAGAGAGAATACTATTCTCACCAGAGGAGGACCAGAATCATTTGTTGTTCTTGAGAACAAATTAATGCCAACGATAAGAAAGTGGAGCTGCTGAGGCCATGCTTTTTTCACCCTCGTCTTCTTTTTGTACAACTTCACACGCCCCTTTGTTCCACGGGCGTAGCTTTGCTGGTCACTTTACCGTGTTTCTGGAGCAAATTGTGTCCCGGAGGCTGGAGCCTTTCAACTGGTTGCTCCTGTGAGCACCTGTGAGAGATGGAGGAGAGTGAGGAGGAGGAGGCGGAGCGATAAGAGCTGAAGTAGTGAGCAGGGCTGTGATTGGTTACTGCTCTGACTTTGACACCATTGAGCAATTGAGGGATGTTATTTTCCGAAGCCTATGAATCCATCAAAGTTACAGGCTACATGAAATACACATCTGAGAACGAGAGACAAAGTTTTTTTATATCCAGTCAAAGTTGATCTAATATGAAAGAGACATAGTAAAGGGACATAACTTATCTGACATGATACTGTCGTCTTTCTCCACCACAAAACTACAGTCATGGGCGTATTTCCAGCTGTTACACTTAAACATGTACTGCTCCATCTTTCAAGCTCACTTGGGTTGCCAGTTATGTATCACAACAAAGGTAAAAACAAGCCCATTGTCCAAGAAAACTACCAGCAGCTGTGCCTAAAAGATGCTGGATTCTGTTGGAAAACGGCAAATCTGGCAACCATGACTGGAGCTCTCGCTGCTCGGCTGCCAAACCTGACAATGTTCATCAGTGGATTGTTGCATTTTGAATCATACATTACAATGTTAGGGAAGTAACGAGTAACGAGACACTTTTTGGGTGAGTAATTGTAATATTTTGACTGGATTTCAAGAATAATTTGTTACACTTGTCATTACCAGTAAAAGTAATATAAGTACAGATATATTATTAAATAATGTGTTACTGCCTAGTACTGGCTGTCAGAGGGAATGCTGAGCTGAAGATGATATTAGAATAAAGTTTTTTAAATATTTAGGTGTCACAACAACACTTGAAGAATGACTCATCAGCTCCTGTGCCCGATGGAGCCTGTGCATCCTATTCACTGTGCCTGAAAAAGTCAGGCTGATGTTGTATATTTATATATTGAAACCCACCCATCCCTTCCCCTTCAATTCCTGGCTTTTCTTCCTCTCGCTCTTTGAACTGTTCGAGCAGCAAGGCTCAGGGTGTTAGCGGGGAATTTGTCCGGCTTTGACAGGGCCGAGTCGTTTTCCCACAGCGCTCTTTGAAGAGCGGACGCTTATCGACACCAGGGCTAAGCGCCGGCCCCTCTGAGCTCGGGTTCCCTCACCGCTGGGAGCGTGCTGAGGCCGGCCTGCTTCACGATCTGGTCCCACACACACACGCACACACACACACTCACACATGTATACACACACACATATTGACATGGACACACATGCAAAGCCCGATGCTTAGATGCCAAATCTGCACTAAATGTTCATTGTCACATAGACAGAGAATGCAAAGCAGACATGCTCAAAGACGTATGTACGTAAAGAGGACACACATGTGCTCACAAATCACGCACACAGCAAGACATTTGCAAGAAAGATGTAGTGACATTTGGATGTGTGAGGAAGAGATAATAGGGATGATGGAGATATGGGCACAAGCATATGCACACATTCTCACACACACTAACCTTTTCCCTTGGCATACAAGGGAGGAAAACATAGAAATGCTAGCAAGAGGAAGATCAATGGGGCTTTGTGGCCTCATGGTGTGAAAAAGGTGAGCTGAGGAACGAAGAATTTCAGACTGGAATCCAGCATCCATTGTGCAGAATGGACTGCAGCTTCAGATTCAGCAGACAGAGAATGTCTGCTATGGCCTTGAACCACAACCTGCTTCATCCTCTTTCAACCAAAGAAAAGTTTGAGTTCACTCCACTCTTAGGATTTTATACTGCTTGGTCGACGCAAACATGTTCATGGACTTTGTTCAACTATTTCTGAGGCCATCACCGTTTGGCATTATGTCCAGGACACAATGCTCACTTAGGTTCAATGCAGGTATTTCATCCAATAAACAGAGCTTTTGGTCACAAGACCTTCACCAGCAGACATTTTTCATTACAATGAATAAATACAAATGATGTACTATTCCAACCTACACCAAAGACTGGACACTTGTTCAATATGATACATGTAGAGAATACAGAGTTTTAGTCCTCAAGGTCCTAGTTCACATGAAGCTCCTCAGATTGAACTTATCACAAAAAAGAAAATAGGTCTGTGCACAGGAAGCAATCAGTAGAGCTCGATAATGGAAAACGATTATCTATCTGCATGAATGTAAGCGAGGGAGATAAAATTTAAAAAATAAATAAATACCAACATCGCTCAATGACTTTAACACACTTTGAATGTTTAAGCTCAAAGGTTGGGAGTCCACACATGAATTACAGGAGGATGTTCGGCAATTCGGGTCATCCAGAATAACACTTCTCCAGTCAGGAGGAATTTTAAAGTGATGTTTCAATTGGGGGTTATTTCTGGTTTGTGATTACAAAGACTTGTCAGAATTTTCTACCAGAGATGGTAAAACTGACACAGAGGACTCTCAAAAAGAAAAGGAGTCTTAAGTTTGCGAGTCCCTCTCCTCCTTGTACTGAATCGAACTATAAGACGGTGAGATGAAGTTTGAGGGTTTGGCTAACTGAACATTATCTGGGCTTGATACCCAGCTTCCAACTAAACTGACAATTAAACCTTTTAACAGTAACAGGGTTGCCTCAGTTGCATGTCACATGATCCTGAAAGAGTGACTTTTCTGCTTTCATGGAGTAGCAACGGTGGATGATAAGACCAAATGTGTACAGATTTCCAAACCTCTACATATTCATATGTTGTTGAAATCCCTGAATCTGTCTGAAAAAATGACCAAAAAGCTTCATTATGAGGGGAATGGGGTCCATGAAACAGAAAGCCTTAGACCTGTGGCTTGTTTGCTTTGTTTCAATTCAGGGGCAAAAATGACACAATCATTGCGATTGTCACTTATTTTGTTTGTGCTCACTCAACAAACGTCTCTTGTGATCCAAAACTGTAAACAAATGCCAGGGGATTTCAATTTTTTTCTCTGAATCTGATTTTCCCTCATTCATTCAGGTACTCAAACCACTTTTCCACTGAGAAGAGCAGCCATGGAGCATCAACATCATGTGGCGAGTTTGTGTTATTGGGTTCATCTGGCTTATGTGCCAGGGTTTTCTATGTCATCAAAACATGCATTCTTTTTTTCAAGAGTCCAGACTGCATCTGGAAAATAATGTGCTGATGCAGATATTAAGAAGAAGAAGAAGAAGCCTCACAGAGCTGCAGACAAGGATAAGCTCAAGCGGTTATCTGATTACTGTCCATCTCTTCTATTCATTCTTCTTCTATTGTTTTGACTGACATTGCTGCCTGAGACCATCTATTTATGTGATTCTGACTCACTTATTTTACCCCACATCAAAGTGTGATTGCTGTGTGAACAACTACTCCACACGTGCCAGGTGTGAAAACACCCTTAACCCTATAAAGCCAAAGGTATCATATTTGTTACATGAGTTCAAAGGCCTCTATCTCATCAAAATGATAAATAGTTGCTTTAAAAACCTGTTAAAAATATTTTTAAAAATGTATTCTCCCACCCGGAGGATTGTCATATCACTACAGTCAGCTGTAGTTGTATTTTGGCCCTTTTCAAAATATCTGCTCTCGTGAAATCATATGAAATCACTCACATATTTTTAGGAAAATCATTGCTTTATTTTCAAGAAACTGCAGAGAATGACATCAAAATATTTACTTTTTTATTTTTAGAAAAGTGTTTTCTGCATGAAATAAATGCACATTTACTAAAAACCTTTAATAAAATAGTATGCAAAATTGCCCAGGGTGCCAAATGTGACACAAGAAATATATCATGAATGAAATGATAAAGCAATATTTTTTGTGGATTTTGTTAAAGGGGTTAATAAACATCTCAGTTCCAAAAAATTGGAATTTTCTGACTGTCTTCTGATTGGTCGGGCTTTACAGGGTTAATGACAAAGTGTTTCAGACACTGCAGCTTAGTGGTGGAGTTGTCGTCTCTCAATCAAAAGGTTGAGGGTGCGATCCTGGAGCCACATGCCAAAGTGCCAAAGGGCTAAGACACTTAACCCCTAATTGCTCCCACTGTTGTTTAGTGGTGAGTGTATGGGTATGAATGTGTTAGCTAAAGCTGATGGTTTCTGTAATAGCAGTCTCTACCATCAATGTGTGAATGTGGTGTGAGTGAATGAAAGGGACCAGAAGTGTAAAAGTGCTTTAAGTGGTCAGAAAGACTTGAAAGGAGCTCTATAAGTATTGGTCCATAAACCAGACAAAGGCTGAAGGGACAGAATAAAGACAAAAAAAAAAGCACAGTACTCCTCTTTGATTTTTTGTTTCTTTTCATTTTTGGTCAAGTCCAAACACTACCCTGCTTTAATGTTGTAAATCACACTACACAGAGCAGTTTTAATCAGGGACAAGTTGGAACATCTGCACTCTTTTTGTTCAAATTCAGCAGCTTTATGAAGTGGCTTCTTCCGTCAGTTCAAAGTCTTTTTGTGCTTTTGTTCCTGTCTCACTTTCTGTCAGGTTGTTTCGTATTTGTCATCTACAATTTAACATTTGTTGATAACTTGTAGCCACCGTTGTGAAGATTGATTAAGTTTGCTCTCAGAGTAACTGACATACAGCTTTGTTAACTTTCATGTTGCATTGGTGTTGGTCTAATAAATTTGTCAAGCAAAAGATAACATACTTAGCAGAGTGCTCAGAAGCAAAGGGAGTGAGAGGAGCACACATAGAGTAGAGAAAGTGAAACTACATAAGTGTGGATTGATACCAATACCAACAACAATCAATAAAGCAGTATTTTGGGTATGTACACCTACTTTTAACAAAAACTGGGATGGCACAGGTTTGTAATTTGGGGACCTGTACTAGTTCATTTCTAGCAAAACACCCCAAACTGTGTGTTGTACCAAGACAGACTGAACCACTAGTTGGAAACTGGGCCGTAGAAAGTCACAGTTTTATCAGGACAGAACAGCACTGCAAGTGTGTACATGTCTAAGTGTGTGTGGCCACTTGCATCATTTCAGGATGCATTGTGTCGTACCAAACTGCAACCTTCAAGCTTGAGGTATTAAGCAAAGCACTTAAAACTGCAGTTCCTTGAGTGTCCACTAGAGGCCATCTGAAGAAGCAGAAGAAACCACATACACATCCATTTAAAAAGCTAAACTTTACAGCAGAAACAATCTGCTTTAGTGCACTCTGAATGGGCATAAGCATTCATCATTTCAATACAGCAATAAACAAGAGATGAAGTACAGTTAGCAGGTGGTTGTGCAAACTTTTATGCTAACAGAAGCCTGACAGGTTGAGACAAGATCCTGATGCATCACTGAGAGGCCTCATCCCTCCTGAAGGGTCAGTGTTAAAGTCCCAGGGTTCAGTGACTCAAGGCTCTAGTTTCTTTTCATTTGACACTTACATATATATTTATGTGAATTGTAGACAGGAATCAGAGCTCAAACACACATCAACAATGCAAACTGGCAACCATCTCCTTTTTTTTAAAGTTCATCCCTGCTCTAAATGGGATGGAAATATTTCTATGTCATCATTTTCTTTATACACAAGAATCCTAACTTTGCTCACATCTTTTCATGCGATTCTTTGTCAAACTGTGATTTTCTTGCCGTGGCCTCAAACACCAGTGAGGTATGTCATATCTGGGATGTGCGGTCTGAAAGAGACACAGACCATGTCACGATGAGCGAGTCAGCCTTGGCTGTAAAATGCTAATAATGGAATGGCTTAGACTATCGCCTGGAAGAAGATTAGAGTCCAAGGCTAAAGCCAAGAGAAAGGCCAGAACACTTGATAAAGACTGAATTTGAAACAGTAAGGTAACTGAGGGAAGAGAAGCTGATAGAGATATTTCTGCTATTTTCAGGGCATGATAAAAAGCCAGGGATTGTAAAGCCAGCAATGCTCCACTGTTTCATCATTGTGGAAGAATTTAAAGCAGATGACTTCGAGGATTTTCCTCATCACAGCCACATAGGACGCATTCTGACAGCTGTCCACTGACCGTGTTAGAAATTAACTTCCACCTTCTAATGGCCGTCTTGTAATGTCTGATACTTTGAAGATAACAGGTCCGAAATGAATTTCTCTGTCATTATCCGTAATCTGTGCCCATGCAAAGAGATTCTTGTGCAATTTAAGCTAAATCTGGGTGAGTACAGGCTCCAAAAAGAAGTGAGAAGTATAAACCAGAGGAATGTAAAATATGAAAAAAAGAAAAAAATGCCCACACGTTCCAGAGGCCGACTATCTCCCCCTCTCACTTTCTCTCCCTGATTTTCTTCTGTCTCTCTCTCCCTCGCTGGTTCCAGCACTGACCCCACTCATTAAAGCTGATTAAAACTTTTCCAGAGAGCGCTGTTTGCCCTCAGAAGAAGATAACCTCTACAAGGCTGCTACATAAAAGAATAATAGCCGACTACAAAAGAGGGTTGGACAAAGAAAAAACCCTTCGTCTGGGCCCAGCAAGGCCCCAATTGGAACATTTTAGAAAATTAATGAAATTTTAGATCAAATGAATTATAAATTAAGGAGAGGGAGAGAGGAAAAAAAGATGAATAAGTCATAAGAAAATGTACTCTTGCTATCAAACTGGAGGAACATGTTCTCCTCCACCAGGCTTGAAAAAACAGGGTCAGGTTCAAGCCATGAGGATTGGGAGGAAAACAAAGGTTCCCGCTCAGCTCGGCTTTGAAGATAATTGTTGCAACTGTACTTGAAAGGGGGCTGTGGCCCCGGCCCCCACTGAGAGCGATCCACTTTGACTCAGTGGCTGTTTTTGTTGTTTTGTTGTTCGCTGTTGTTTTTTGGCGTGGGGATTTGTGACATGTGGGAATGCTCCTTTTTAACAGAAATCACTTCAAATGGAAGCACGGGCTGAATGTGTGGCACTCTGGCTTCTTGTATCTAATTAATAAAATCCTCTTTAATGTGTTATTAAAAATAAAAAGAGGAGGCAGCGTGGTGGAGGACTCATAAATTGGTTCGTGTGAAGTTGGGAGCCTTGGAAAAGTTGTGGTCTGTTCCCGCGTGTGAGGCGGTGGCTGCCGTGTGACACGACTAACACGATATTATCAGAGACACATGTGACTCCCCTCAATACTAGCTGTGTTCATGTTCAGAGGCTGTCAAATGAGACTGAAAAATTTATAACAGAAAGAGCTGGGCCCGTGTCAGCTGTCACTCTATGCTGTTAAATGTGTGTCTACATGTTCCAATGTTGGTTGAAGTACTTTACGACAACATTGACTCTCCTCTACT
The DNA here is from genome assembly GCA_008086565.1 of Thalassoma bifasciatum. NCBI lineage: Eukaryota > Metazoa > Chordata > Actinopteri > Labriformes > Labridae > Thalassoma > Thalassoma bifasciatum. Next base: position 6,540 of record RPOG01002244.1, on the reverse strand, counting down.
CACACATACATGGCATGCCACACACTCAGACGACTGAAGGGTGTTAAATGGATCATTAGCACTGAGCTGGAGAGGCACTCAACCTTTCTGCAGCTGGGGTCAGAGGTCATGGACCAGAGGAAACAAACCACTCTGTGATCAAAGGCCGGTCGACATCGGTCAGCTCTACTGAGTTCATTCCTTTTTACAAGCTTGTGTGTGTGTGTGTGTGTGTGTGTGTGTGTGTGTGTGTGTGTGTGTGTGTGTGTGTGGGCCCTGAGAACACAATAACAGACAGAATGTGCAGAATGTGAGAGTTTTAGAGTTGTCCATGAGATAAATGGATTGAAAATTTCTGGGAAAGCTACATAAAAAAGGTGTACTTTGCTTAAAATCAGATTTATTTATCCTTTTCTATTGACCCCAAAATATGACACCCATAATGCTAAATGATACAGAATAAAATACCCACATTTAAAATCCAGTAAATACAGTCATGTGACTCAATGAAACATCAATGGTTTACATCTTTAAACATTGTTTTCCCACAGTCTCTTACACAGATGATGACTCAGTAATGGGCATACCATCCTCCTTTTCGTAAATCATGCACTGAATCTAACGCTACACTTCCACCAGATCAGTTTCCTCTCTGTTGTTGCATGGCTCCAAGCTTTAACTGTTACCAACAACATAGCTGTGTATTTAGGACACAACTTGAGTCATGAGATCAAGTATTTCAAACCCAAGAAGTGTTTAAAACTGCTGGTCTTTCAGTAGAGACTGGCTGCAGAAGCACCAGAAACCACATACACTAATAAATCATTTTGTTCTAAAGATGTGGCTCTAAGACAGCATTGCCAGATTGGGCTGGGAAAAAAAATATCATTGGGCTTGTTGCTAAAATTTGGGCTGCTTTTAACAACATTTAATGGGGGAAATATTCTCGGGGGGATAAACGAAATAATTGCCATTAAAAGAAAACTAAATCTAACACAATTCATTGATCTGTTTCATTATTATTATTATTATTGCAATTTTTTATCAATTTATTATTATCATTTTTTTCAATGGAGAGAATCAGTCCAACTTCACATCATTGATAAGTCATAGTCATAGTTTAAAATATAGTCTCTGTGATATACTACCAATTGTATGGGCCCCAGAGAGTTCAAACAAGTTACATTGAGGTGTGTTAGCCTGAGGCCGTTCTCTCAAGAGAAAAGAGACTCCATTATGTCAATATTGGGAAAATACAAAAAGTACATAGAAAGAAATGGGAGAACCTAAAATCTTAGGCTGCCTCTTCCCACAACCTCCCAGAACCAAACCATGGTCAGGTAGACCAACAAAAAATTTCAGCTGCAACTGCCAGGAAAATTGTTTTGGATGCTAAGAAAAACCAACAAATAACTTCACTCTCTGGAAATATGTATATGTATATATTTCTACGCAAATGTCACAACGTATTTCGCTTACTATATGCCAAACAGCATAGAGACAAGCCTCAAAACTTCTGGAACAAATTCATTTGTCCATAGTATTCATGTTCATAAATCATTCATGTTTGTCGGATTAGGCCCAAAATACGAGGCTTGAAAGCTGAGCCGAAAGAATTGGCTCCCAGAAAAGAGCCTACTTCCCATCACCAATACAGACCCCTTCTTGAGTAAGTTAACACTTTAATGGAAACCTATGGGCCCTGGTACCGTGATGCAGCTGAGATGTACGGTACACAGATCTGGTGGAACGTAAGCTGAAAAAGGTGCGGTGTGAGGTGAGAGGGAATAACCCAAACCAGATGAAGTGAGGTGCCAAGCAGAAACTTAGGATCAGAGGGGTTACGGCTACACCAGGTGTGACTACGGTTCAGCTCTGCCTTGTTGTGTGTTGATGGAGTTTGTCAACTTAAACCTGCTGCGTGTTCAGTCCGCCACGCTGCATGACTGACAGGCAGCTAAAGTCGCAAGATTGAGGAATATCCCCGATTCCTTGTCAGTCTCTCTTCATTCATGTTGGGCTGTAAAACCTTGTCAGCCGGCTTGTTTATTGCTATAATCAGATAAAAAGGGGAAAAAAAGATTTTATAGGACTTTTATGACAGGGGGCTCAGTTCATGTGACAAGCACCATATTCTTCTTTTTTTTTGTTTTGTCACTTTCATTTGCAATAAAACCCTTGAAAATCTAAGTTTCCAAAAAGTACTGTGTGTCTCAACAAACTAATTAAGAAGAAACTTATTACGTCTAATTATGAGTAATGATATAAATGAATGAGGGAGAAATATTCATGTGAGAGAATATATGCTGAGTTTTCTCCCTCTTTGTGATTCTGACCCGCTTATTGTTGTTCTCACTGTATCTGCTGCTAAACCTCAAAGTCGCTGTTCAAAGGCCTGATTCAGTTTGACCATGAACACTGAAGCAGAGAGTGAATGCTTGATTCTCTCACAAACACCCACAAAGCACCGTGTTCAAAAACCGACTCCTCAGCCTTGATTTATCCAACTCAGAGATCACAGCTTTACTGCAGCGTACACGTCGTATAGCATGAGAGCCACTCGTCTCTCACATTTGGATTTTGTTTTCCTCCCTGAGCTTTCACCTTCTACCTGCCCGGTCTGGGATGACACTGATACAGGAGACGATCAAGAGCCCAGCATGAAATCTGATGTGACGTCCCAGACTTTATACCAGAGGTGACAGAGGCCTTTCAGTTTTGTATGTGAAGCCGATAAGGAGGTTTTCTGAACATTAGTGGTGGGCGGATCGATCTAAAATATCGATACCAACATTGTGGTCAGTATTGATCAATACTTGTGTCCCGAGATTGATACTTAAGTTTCAGTTTCTCCTCTCACTTAGATGCGCACTGCCTGCTCCATGATGGCAGAGAGGAGCATTGTTATTTTACAGCTGAATATCAAATGATGCCAGCTGGGAAGTTTTCAGAAAGCAAATAAGGTTCTGTGACAACACCACAAACGTCAAAAAGAGAACTCAGAGCTGAAAAATAAACAGGGGGCGGAGGATTCCCAAACTACAGCCAGACTCAGCGCTCAGAGACAGAAGTCACTAACTGAGTCCTCAACAATATCCAGGTAGCTGATTTATGGAAGTGAAGGTAGGTTGAATTTGTCTCCACCTTTAGTTTATGTAATTTTTCAAAGTGCAGTTGGTCTTTAAAACTGTACTTTAAGAAAACTTATTTAATATGAATTATGAAGATAGTGGTTTAATATGTATATTTGACCAGTTGAATAAATCTGAATGAGTTATTGTACAAGAAGTGAAAATATAAATTTACATTAAAAAATGTTGTATATACTGTAAATCAATATTTCAATTCACTTGATAAGGAACTCTAAATAGTTTAACCTGCAAATGGGGCTTTCTGTTTCTCTACTTAATGTTCAAGCAAGCTGCTCTCTGGAAACAGGGACTATGATTGGCTATGACCACTTGTCTACCAGTACAGTAGCCCCGTTGGCTGACATTAGGAGTAGAATTGCTTCCTTTTTTAAAGACGCCACCATACTTGCATGTTGGATGAAACTCTAGAAACTAAAAACTGATAGAGATTTAGTCCATGCATGTTTCATTCATTTTGCATTGGATATATTCAAGAGACTGAACACGAGCCTTTCACATTTTGTGCCCAGATCGTGCCTGTTCAAAAAGACGGTTTGACATCTCTGAGCCATGTTTCTCAGACCATGAGTTATGGATCGTTTAAATAGGGCCCTTTGGGTTGGACTGAACTCTTATCCTCAAATCCTCAGTAGAGGTAGTGAACAGCAGCCAGCAGCATGTCAGCTTTCAAAGAGGAAGGCGAAGTAAAGTAGTGAGGCGCACAGAGAATTGTTGCAAACAGCCTTTTGCACTAGCAGGTAGCTTGGTCAGGATCCCCCTGAGGCTGACATGTTATTCCCCTGTTTGAGACAATAACTTGGCCCTTGAGCCATCCAACTGTGTGTGTATGTATCAGTGTGTTGTGATTATAACAGAGAGCCAAAGAAACATTCCTCATATGGCACCCTGGTGTGTGTGTTAGGAGAGAGAAGGCCCTCTTGTTGTCCGTGTCCTCTGTGAATGCTGGAGAAAAACAGGTTAACAATAGATAATCGGACATGGGGTGCTCGTCATCCTTACAATAGGCCATCGCTGGTGCTCACAGCTTGTTACCGTGTGCTTCTCAATAATTAATGTGCTCTTTCCTGGCTGCTCTGATACATGCCAGTCTTTGATATAGGGTTACTGCGCTTCAGGTCCCACCACAGGAGGGGCAGCTGCTCAAAGTGTGCAGCGTCTCATGTTTTGCTGTTTTGAATGCCCATGCAGGCTCTTCTCCAGTTTGGCCCCAGGTGTCCTGAGAGGTCATCATCAAGGTTACAGGGTGTTTGGAGTTACCTAGAAATCTTTGCTTCCTGCTCTGGTTTGTTTTATACTGATGCACAGTTGGAAGGTTTTTGAAATCTTGTGAGACTGACAATGCAAAGATTTAAAAAGAGCAGAGAGAGGAAAATGTGGAAAAAAAAGAGACATGACATTGTCTGATTTCCCCTTCTGGTTTTAGAGCCCACTTTACAGTCTTTTGTCGTAAGGAGTTTGGATTCATTCATTCATTCATTAACTCATCCAGTCTGTCCTGTGCGCCTCCATCCCTGCTTGGTTTCCCTCTGCCACCAAACAAGACAGGCACAGACTACAACGCTCTTACGAAGAGCTGCTGAGTGGGACGTCTGTTGTTTTGTGGGTGTTTCTTCATCTAAAACTTGAAATGTTGGTGAAAGTTAAGCAGCAAAGCGTTACCTCTCTCACAGGTCAGCTCTTTACTCTGATCTTTTATTGAACAGACTATAGAGCTTTATGTTATTGATCTTATTTACATGACAGGATCATTTTTGCCTCATGGTCATGAGTTCACAATTCTCCCTTAGTCTCTGTATTGCGCATTGCAGAGTTCCACCCTAATGCATACATGCATGCATGCATACAAACACGTGCTTTACTTATTGTTAATTCATATTCATACTTACAATACTAGAAAGCAGAATACTCACTCTTTAAGTTGTAGTTTTGCTTTTTTTAGGTATGTGTTTTTACATATACATGAATGCTAATAGGGCTGCAGTGGGTAGCGCTCCAGCCTCACAGCAAGAAGGTTGCCGGTTCGAATCCCTGTTTGGGCATGGTTGGACTTTCTGTGTGGAGTATGTATGTTCTCCCCGTGCATGCGTGGGTTCTCTCCGGGTACTCCAGCTTCCTCCCACAGACCAAAAACATGCCCACGTTAGGTTAACTGATTATTCTAAATTGCCCATAGGTGTGGGTGTGTGTGTGAATGGTTGTTTGTTTCTATGTCAGCCCTGCGATTGACTGGCGACCAATCCAGGGTGTACCCCGCCTCTCACCCAATGACAGCTGGGATAGGCTCCAGCCACCCGCGACCCTGATTAGCAGGATAGACAGTTAAGAAAATGGATGGATGGATGAATGCTAATATTACAAGGATGAGTCAGGGTTTCTTGTTCTTTTTAATAAGGAGATACTGTATTTAACATATGTTACTTTGTCATGGTGAGCAGAAGTAAAAACTTTGGCTGTATAAAACATAGTCATAAGTAAAATTCCAGCCCTACAGCATATTTATTTTTGATTTTTGATAGATCACAGAGACAGTAAAGAATTAACAGTGTGCATGCATGTGTGCTTAAATCTTCAGTACAACACCCAAACATACAGGATAAAAGCTTCATTGTTTCGCGTAAAAAGTAAAAAAAAACAAAAAAAACCACAACAACAACAACAACAAAGAAAACAGTCTCTAAACAGAATGCGAAGAGAATTCAAATGCAAATTTGACTATAACAATGATGGAGTTGTGGTCTCTGACAGGAAGAGTCAGTTACATCATTGCTCTTTCCCCTGACAAACAGCTCCCTAATAACCTGCAGGAAAATGACCTTTAATCCTGGCGACAAATATTTACTCCAGCACTGTTCCCAGGAGAGAAAGTTCAAGATGGCCGACTGAAGAAAGTGTGAAAACTGTAACAGGAAGTTAGCAGGCACCTCACTGTTCTGACATATGCGGAACCCCCCCCCCCCCTGCACACACATAGATCTGTCAGTCACTTTCAGGGGCACAGCTGCAGCAGGGCATGGGGAGAATTAGCCCCCTACTGGGCCCCCCATACCCCTCTTGTCCATCTCCACCCATCAAGCTTCGCCTCTCGCTCTTCCACCCATTCAACCCCTAACCAAGGGGCCTCCTGCTCCTTCGGTACTAATCATGGAGTTTCTTCAAATAATGTGGTTTATTTTAGTAACAGTGTGGCTGAGAGTCAAGTTTGTTGAGCCTGTTCTCCTCTGCTGCTTTAATTCAAGTTTCATGACAGAAAAACACACACTGATTTGACTGAATGAAGACAAAGTAAAAGATAATAAATGTGGTCAAGCATCTTTCCGCATTTGATTCTCTACCATAGTCTATCAGGGATTTCTCAGTTCCTAAGTCTAGTACTTTTTCATGCCTTTTCCTCACATATTGAGACACGTTC